>JAOTOM010001237.1:0-62772 GCA_034440615.1 Ashinkailepas kermadecensis
CCCGGGTCCGAAACTTCCACCTTACCCCTAACTATTACCACTTCCGAAGCACACGCCTATATATCGCCTTGCACACGCCCTAATCTTTCTCATCCAGCACGAGGTGATTTGTGGCGGGCCCCTCCAATATTGTTTGGCAATCGGTGACGTCACATGGGCTGGACATGGGCTATGTCCCTTTGGCACTCCAGCCAAACTTCCGTGTTTTCCACACGGCATTTCCGATCTTGAATATCACCAAAATTGCACAAAATTGGACTCAATTGAAAGCTTCAAGAGTCCCTCTCCACGAAAGAATCCGTGTTGTATGTAACCACCAGATGTTCTGAAATAAAGCTATGCCGCTACACACACTGGCGGATCTAGCCCACCGATTTTTTGGGGAGGGGAAACTTTCGGTTTTCGGCGTCAACCCCCTCCCTCTCCCCTCCCCCAGTGGCGTACCTAGGAGTTGCGTCAGGGGAGGGTCGAACGGATTTGGAGGGTGCCCATTCTCCCACTATTTTTGGTTACAAGCACCGGATTTCGACCACTATGGGCAAAGGGACCCATTAAAAAATAATAATTAAAATTAAAATAAAATAATAATTGACAGCATAATTTCCTGTGTAGGGGCCCCAGCCTACCTCCACCGTCTCTATGTTAACGGATTTTTGTTCTTGTTTACCAAAACGTTCACGTTCACGTTCAACGTCTTGTACTCGTCAACGTTCGCGCACGTGTACACAGTGGCGGATCCGATTTTGTCAACTCTTGCTGTAAGCAGAACTTGAGCAGCATGGAACCCTCGATGTGTGTCAGAACCTACTATGCTGCCATACTGGCTTCCAAACAATTATTTTTAATAACAATAATCATTTAAAATTGGAGATTCTTTCATCCAGACGCTATTTTTTAACCTCGGCAAAGGTTACTGCATTTTAATTTAGTTGACTTCTGTTGGTTTCGGGGGGGGGGGGTAAAAGACACTATGCCCCCCCCCTTTTAAGCGCTTCGGGGGAGGCCATGGGCGGAATGGCCCCTCTCTGGATCCGCCAGTGGCTAGACGGAAATAATGCTACAACACTATGGTGATCATAGAATGTTCAACCCTGGTTAAGTAAGCTACATGAGCTGCATTGGAGGCCTACAAATGTGTAAGTTTGAAAAATAAGTTATCATCATCTGGTGTTTATTTCGCTGTCCTATCCCATCGTGTTCGATTGTGCACTGCTTAGTGAAGTTCAGTAATGTGTAATAATGTGCAATATGCAGGGAGTGCCCAAAACGTGAACAATGAAACCACAGAAAGCTTGTGAAAATGTTCAATGGGTCACAGAAGGTGACGAGGTCAAACGTGAGAAATGGTGATATTTTATCACGGATATGTGTTCTTTTAATCATTTTAATTCTCAAAAATGCATGCTATCTCACACTTTCTTTTCATTATCGATGAGATATCTATCGTCATACCCTTGTGTGATCTCAAAATGCTGCCGTGAGCTATAACTCCGAAATCGTTTGTCGGATCGGGCTAAAACGTGTTCAGGCGTGTTCAGGGCACAAGACTACCCTGTACACTAATTTTGGTCCAGATACAAATTTAGTGGGTGTAAAATTTGAAGAAAAAATTGGTCGATCTGTCGTGGAACGCACTGCGTACCACACAACGCCAGACTCACACCATAGAAAACCAGACACATACTGCACTACACCGGTTACTTCCTTACTCCACCTATACATTCTGCAGCATACACCCACCACGTCGCGCCAGATATTCAGCAGGCAAAACAACTCCCGGCACTACATAGTCTCTCTATAGATGCTTACTGTGCCACCCTGGATGTACCACGACATCGCTGCTCATTGGTTATCCAGCGCATGGAGGTTCCGCGAGGTACTTTACACTGATTAGCAGGTACGTGATAGATCATGCTGGTTCCTGGAAATTACACCATTATTTATAATGCAAAACATCAGTATGGATGCACCATGTAGTGAGGCAGGTTATGGCACACTTTCTTCTACAAAAGTAACCAAGTAAGTCAAAGTAAAACAACACAACCTCTTTCCAACACAACCTCCTTCCACACACCCGTCCAGCCACGGCGCAGAATGCCTGGCGTGCTTCATCACTAGCTCACGTCGAGCTTGCGGATCAGAGACAGGGCCTTCGTGGGCATTTGTAATCCTTCGTCAATCCTCAGAGCCCCTTTTTATATTATTATTCCAAAGCTACGTGCTTTCTTTGCATATTTTAGACTGAAGACCGAGAAGGTCATGACAAATCCCAGGACAACAATGTCCTCGTCACTGAAGGAGAAGCACCTCTGACCCTGAACGTGGAGCTTGCATTGTCGCTCGCTGGCCACCAGCTGGGCCGCACGACCAGCAGCTTCGTCCACGAATACTGTCCCCTCTCCGAGGAGAGTATCATGAGCGCGAACAGCATCATCTGACGGTTATAGAAAATGTACTCAATGTTGCAACATGTGCTGGCAGAGGTAATTGACTCTCCGGTAATATTTAGCTAGTTGGCTATTTAAAGTCCATTAAACTCGAACTCCATCAAGTTTTATAGTACATAATTGCTTTGTGCAAATGCAGCTTGCATCACCGGATACATTTATGCACCGTTGCGCAGCGTCGGCAATTGAATCACATGACGCATGACTGATGAGGTGCTTGATATTACTCATTAGTCAAGACTGTTAGGTGGCCTTCCGGAACCCAGGCTAACTTTCAGTAGCGCGTGTTGCGTAGTTAACGAGCCTACGTGTTGACAGTAACTTCAGTTTAATGATATTATTTCCCATTGAAAACTGAGCATATCGCTCATGCGCTAATAAGAGCCCATTGATCCATGGCTTTTCATACTTAGTTGCCATCCAAACACACGAATTATCCAAGACCAAAATATGAATCACACCATAGCTTGATCAAACGTCAAACGCTATATTACCGAGCTGCTCGAAACTATCTGGGACCTAAATCATCAAGCAAGGACTGCAATGCAATGCTCTTCCATTTTGACTAGGCAGGCATTCCATCGCTCCGGCTAATTTCTCTTCCATTTTGGCAACTTCGCTTCGGCCTTACTGAGCCACGCCTCATCGTTCGCCATCCTGGAGACTCATCTCCAGAACTACAAAAAAAAATAATGCGATTCATAAGCATCACAATGGGCCAGTGTAAGTCTGTTCGGAGCATCGTGCTGAGCGTCAGAGTATTGTGGTAATTATACCACTACAGCATAGACCGTATGGAGTGTAGAAGCATGGAAGGAGAGTGGGACTATCAAGGTAAGATCGCGTCAGCTCTCCGCCCAAGTCCCGCAGTCTGGATACGATCGCATCACGGTAGGTACAAGGCAAACGTAGTTTGACTCGAGGAGATTGGATCGTAGCGCAACTGAACAGCCAACTGAACATAACATGATGTTATACAGCCTGGACTGATTCGCGAAGTGACAATCGAATAGCAAACCGGATTGTATGT
This sequence comes from Ashinkailepas kermadecensis, assembly GCA_034440615.1. Classification (NCBI taxonomy): domain Eukaryota; kingdom Metazoa; phylum Arthropoda; class Thecostraca; family Neolepadidae; genus Ashinkailepas; species Ashinkailepas kermadecensis. Next base: position 3,478 of record JAOTOM010001237.1, read on the forward strand.
GAATGGTGTCTACATATACAGTACGGTCCGATTGCTCACTACCTTCTGATCAATAGTGATCCGAAACCTGATCCGTACGTCGCGTTTTTATCTGACCCTACTCCCGCGAATTTAACTACCTTAGAACTTTCGTCATGTGAAAAGGGACACCAGACCAGCCACCACATGTGGTAGAAAACCAAAACGATAAATTATATGCGACCCCTGCGCGACTGAAGCTCACGATATGATACGACTGGTGCTAAGACATTTTAACATGAAAAAATTATGGCCGAAAAATACTGCCATGAAGTGCAAAGGCAAAACAGATTGATTGATTTCTTACCTGCACAGCAAGTGGCACCAGCTGTGACGAGCTGGCGCAGTACTTGCGTAATACCGTAAGATCTCATATAATTCAAAAGGCGTCACTTTAGTTAAGATACAATTAATATATTACACTGCTATGTATGTTGTCTAATCTGGGATCATTGGGATTTAAGTGATGCAATAGTACAATTACACGTATATCAATTTTCAAGGCAATTTAATAGTTTGACGTGAATTCCAATGTAGCTTTTCGTTGCCTTGACAACAGAGATGACGGCCAGTGTTTTGGCTCCACGGTCCATGGGATGGGCCGCACGTTTCAAAGTACGGAGCGCTTCCTGGTGCCGCTCCCTGGTGCCGCCCCTCACGTCTGCCACCCCCTGGTGCCGCCCCTCACGTCTGCCGCCCCCTGGTGCCGCCCCTCACGTCTGCCGCCCCCTGGTGCCGCCCCTCACGTCTGCCGCTCCCTGGAGCCGCCCCTCACGTCTGCCGCTCCCTGGTGCCGCCCCTCACGTCTGCCACCCCCTGGTGCTGCCGCCCCTCACGTCTGCCGCTCCCTGGAGCCGCCCCTCATGTCTGTCGCCTCCCTGGTGCCGTCCCTCACGTCTGCCGCTCCCTGGAGCCGCCCCTAACGTCTGCCGCTCCCTGGTGCCGCCCCTCACGTCTGCCGCTCCCTGGTGCCGCCCCTCACGTCTGCCGCTCCCTGGAGCCGCCCCTCACGTCTGCCGCTCCCTGGTGCCACCCTCACGTCTGCCGCTCCCTGGTGCCCCCCCTCACGTCTGCCGCTCCCTGGTGCCGCCCCTCACGTCTGTCGCCCCTGGAGCCGCCCCTCACGTCTGCCGCTCCCTGGTGCCGCCCCTCACGTCTGCCGCTCCCTGGTGCCACCCTCACGTCTGCCGCTCCCTGGTGCCACCCTCACGTCTGCCGCTCCCTGGTGCCACCCTCACGTCTGTCGCTCCCTGGTGCCGCCCCTCACGTCTGCCGCTCCCTGGAGCCGCCCCTAACGTCTGCCGCTCCCTGGTGCCGCCCCTCACGTCTGCCGCTCCCTGGTGCCCCCCTCACGTCTGCCGCTCCCTGGTGCTGCCCCTCACGTCTGCCGCTCCCTGGTGCCGCCCCTCACGTATGCCGCCTCTTGGTGCTGTCCCTCACGTCTGCCGCTCCCTGGTGCCGCCCCTCACGTCTGCCGCTCCCTGGAGCCGCCCCTCACGTCTGCCGCTCCCTGGTGCTGTCCCTCACGTCTGCCGCTCCCTGGTGCCGCCCCTCACGTCTGCCGCTCCCTGGTGCCGCCCCCTCACGTCTGCCGCTCCCTGGTGCCGCCCCTCACGTCTGCCGCTCCCTGGTGCCGCCCCTCACGTCTGCCGCTCCCTGGTGCCGCCCCTCACGTCTGCCGCTCCCTGGTGCCGCCCCTCACGTCTGCCGCTCCCTGGAGCCGCCCCTCACGTCTGCCGCCCCCTGGTGCCGCCCCTCACGTCTGCCGCTCCCTGGTGCCGCCCCTCACGTCTGCCGCCCCTTGGTGCCGCCCCTCACGTCTGCCGCTCCCTGGTGCCGCCCCTCACGTCTGCCGCCCCCTGGTGCTGCCCCTCACGTCTGCCGCCCCTGGTGCCGCCCCCTCACGTCTGCCGCTCCCTGGAGCCGCCCCTCACGTCTGCCGCCCCCTGGTGCTGCCCCTCACGTCTGCCGCCCCCTGGTGCTGCCCCTCACGTCTGCCGCCCCCTGGTGCTGCCCCTCACGTCTGCCGCCCCTGGTGCCGCCCCTCACGTCTGCCGCTCCCTGGTGCCGCCCCTCACGTCTGCCGCTCCCTGGAGCCGCCCCTCACGTCTGCCGCCCCCTGGTGCCGCCCCTCACGTCTGCCGCCCCTTGGTGCTGCCCCTCACGTCTGCCGCTCCCTGGTGCCGCCCCCTGGTGCCGCCCCTCACGTCTGCCGCCCCTTGGTGCCACCCTCACGTCTGCCGCTCCCTGGAGCCGCCCCTCACGTCTGCCGCCCCCTGGTGCCGCCCCTCACGTCTGCCGCCCCTGGTGCCGCCCCTCATGTCTGCCGCTCCCTGGAGCCGCCCCTCACGTCTGCCGCCCCCTGGTGCCGCCCCTCACGTCTGCCGCCCCTGGTGCCGCCCCTGGTGCCGCCCCTCACGTCTGCCGCCCCTTGGTGCCGCCCCTCACGTCTGCCGCTCCCTGGTGCCGCCCCTCACGTCTGCCGCCCCCTGGTGCCGCCCCTCACGTCTGCCGCTTCCTGGTGCCGCCCCCTGGTGCCGCCCCTCACGTCTGCCGCCCCTTGGTGCCACCCCTCACGTCTGCCGCCCCCTGGAGCCGCCCCTCACGTCTGCCGCTCCCTGGTGCCGCCCCTCATGTCTGCCGCTCCCTGGAGCCGCCCCTCACGTCTGCCGCCCCCTGGTGCCGCCCCTCACGTCTGCCGCTCCCTGGTGCCGCCCCTCACGTCTGCCGCTCCCTGGAGCCGCCCCTCACGTCTGCCGCTCCCTGGTGCCGCCCCTCACGTCTGCCGCTCCCTGGTGCCGCCCCTCACGTCTGCCGCTCCCTGGAGCCGCCCCTCACGTCTGCCGCCCCCTGGTGCCGCCCCTCACGTCTGCCGCTCCCTGGTGCCGCCCCTCACGTCTGCCGCTCCCTGGTGCCGCCCCTCACGTCTGCCGCTCCCTGGTGCCGCCCCTCACGTCTGCCGCCCCCTGGTGCCGCCCCTCACGTCTGCCGCCCCCTGGTGCCGCCCCTCACGTCTGCCGGCCCCTGGTGCCGCCCTCACGTCTGCCGCCCCCTGGTGCCGCCCCTCACGTCTGCCGCTCCCTGGAGCCGCCCCTCACGTCTGCCGCCCCCTGGTGCTGCCCCTCACGTCTGCCGCCCCCTGGTGCTGCCCCTCACGTCTGCCGCTCCCTGGTGCCGCCCCTCACGTCTGCCGCCCCTGGTGCTGCCCCTCACGTCTGCCGCCCCCTGGTGCTGCCCCTCACGTCTGCCGCTCCCTGGTGCCGCCCCTCACGTCTGCCGCCCCCTGGTGCCGCCCCTCACGTCTGCCGCCCCCTGGTGCCGCCCCTCACGTCTGCCGCCCCCTGGTGCCGCCCCTCACGTCTGCCGCTCCCTGGTGCCGGCCCCTGGTGCCGCCCCTCACGTCTGCCGCCCCCTGGAGCCGCCCCTCACGTCTGCCGCCCCCTGGTGCCGCCCCTCACGTCTGCCGCCCCCTGGTGCCGCCCCTCACGTCTGCCGCCCCCTGGTGCCGCCCTCACGTCTGCCGGCCCCTGGTGCCGCCCCTCACGTCTGCCGCCCCCTGGTGCCGCCCCTCACGTCTGCCGCTCCCTGGTGCCGCCCCTCACGTCTGCCGCTCCCTGGTGCCGCCCCTCACGTCTGCCGCTCCCTGGTGCCGCCCCTCACGTCTGCCGCTCCCTGGTGCCGCCCCTCACGTCTGCCGCTCCCTGGAGCCGCCCCTCACGTCTGCCGCTCCCTGGTGCCGCCCCTCACGTCTGCCGCTCCCTGGTGCCGCCCCTCATGTCTGCCGCTCCCTGGTGCCACCCCTCACGTATGTCGCTCCCTGGAGCCGCCCCTCACGTCTGCCGCTCCCTGGTGCCGCCCCTCACGTCTGCCGCTCCCTGGTGCCGCCCCCTCATGTCTGCCGCTCCCTGGTGCCACCCCTCACGTATGTCGCTCCCTGGAGCCGCCCCTCACGTCTGCCGCTCCCTGGTGCCGCCCCTCACGTCTGCCGCTCCCTGGTGCCGCCCCTCACGTCTGCCGCTCCCTGGTGCCGCCCTCACGTCTGCCGCTCCCTGGTGCCGCCCCTCACGTCTGCCGCCCCCTGGTGCCGCCCCTCACGTCTGCCGCTCCCTGGTGCCGGCCCCTGGTGCCGCCCCTCACGTCTGCCGCCCCCTGGAGCCGCCCCTCACGTCTGCCGCCCCCTGGTGCCGCCCCTCACGTCTGCCGCCCCCTGGTGCCGCCCCTCACGTCTGCCGCCCCCTGGTGCCGCCCCTCACGTCTGCCGCCCCCTGGTGCTGCCCCTCACGTCTGCCGCCCCCTGGTGCCGCCCCTCACGTCTGCCGCCCCCTGGTGCCGCCCCTCACGTCTGCCGCCCCCTGGTGCCGCCCCTCACGTCTGCCGCCCCCTGGTGTCGCCCCTCACGTCTGCCGCCCCCTGGCGCCTGCTCAGTAGAAACACAATCGAGGCGTTAACCTCGGCTACGCGCAGGATGAAAAGAAGGCGGCAGTCGGCCAGCGTTGCAGATGCGGCTTTCCCATCCCATGGCTCAATCATGGCGTCCATCACGTCTACGCCGCCTTTTGTTGCGTTGTACGCAAGCACGATTTGGAGCGTCTTGGTGTTGGTGTCCACCACGGTGCTGGGTGAACAATCCACCTGGTGCTGGGTGAACAATCCATTATGGGCGCCTGGTGCTGGGTGAACAGCTCCAGGCTGCCGTTCGTTCGGGAGCAGTGTGACGCCGGAGTCACGCCATTCCTGAAGGCAAATAGCGTTGGCCCTGGCGTCCGGCCTCTAGCGTAGATCAGCTCCTTGGGCAGGAGGTGACTGTTGCGGCTGATCGTCCCGACAACTGTCAGTCGCTTTGCCAGCAGGCCCTCGGACAGTGGTACGGAGGTGAAGTACCGGTCCATGATCAAGTTTCGCCCAGTGCCAGATATCTCTGCCCTTGACATCTGCCGGTATCTGTTGATGGCACCTGCCTATGCCAGGTGCCATCAACTTGGCAGTGGTCGGGACTGACTCAAACACGCTGTCCTTTGGCACTGGCTCTAGCTGTGTCGGCCTGCCAGCGTACGGCCACATCATCCACATGTAGCGGACGTTGGCGTCTGCGACCGTATGCAGAAGCAGGCCGTACCTCCCGGGATTGCTCGGCGGATGCATCCTGAAGTCGCGCCGTCGCGCAACCTGAGCAGGCTCTCGTCTAGCATCAGTGTTTCCGACGGACGGTAGCGCCCTCCCGCGGGTTGGCGTCGGCCTACTGAGAAATCGCATGTACAGCGCAGATTCCTTTGACCACGGCGACGCTCCCCACGCGTGATGCGATCATCACGCGTGTGGTACTTTAGCAGTGTTGCGAACTGTCTGCCTCCCATGGTAGCCTTGAAGATTCGGTTCGATGGTGGGGTTAAACTGGATGGTCAGTCTGTTGTAAATCCCCAACAGACACAGCCCGATGAACGCGGTCATCTCTGTGTGGCTGGCTGGCACGTACAGGTGCCCCGCCTTGCTTGACTGCTGCTGGCGCTGTTGCTGCTCCTCTAGCTTCGTGTTGTTTCTCGCTGTTGCCATGCAGATCACGTTGTCGCCGATGAATAGTCTGAAGACCTCCTTGTGTGACGTTCCGGGCGGCGCCTGGAACGCCTGGCTCCTGAGTCGCGATGTTGTCCCGGTCCCGGCGACGTTGGTTGATGGAGTGTCGGTGGTTCACTCTGTTGTCACTTGCTGGCGAGAGTTGCACACCTGCTGCGTGTACGTGATCGCTGAGCTGGCTGGCAGCTGCTGAAAATCAGGCTCCATGAGCTTGCGCTGTGACCGAGTCAGGTCGGACCGGGCGGGCGGCGTCTCGTCGTCATTAGAATGGGTGAGCGTGATGGCCCGACTCGTCGGGCCGGTACGGCGGGACAGGCCCTCTGGACTCGGCCGACTCGCCGGCCAATTGGAAGGTGGTGTCTTCTTCTTCGATGGGCTCGCCATCGGAGAGCTGGTCGCCTTTTCTGTCGTCCGACAAATTGGACAGCAGTTCGACCGCTATTATCTAAAATGTGGACACCCTAATTGTACTAGTTGCTGCCACTGAGCACCGGATGCTGTTATTTTGTCTCGGTAGCCATGAACAAGTGGGAGTCTCACGCTTTGTGTCCGACGGTTCAGTCGTGCCGCCGGCTCCTCTGGCAAATGGTTGTCATTTTGCCGCCGCCGCCAATCACGTGACCAGTAGCACGCGTATGGAACTGACAAGCGGCCGCCCCGAGGTCGCCGCCCGCCGCCGCGGCGCTGGTCAGAGCCACAACGCGCTCACATGGTATGCACTGCGGTACATTTCAAGCTATTACTTACTCATTTTTATAGATGATTGCCGAACAGTTGGTACAGGCATTCTTCATAGCCATTTTTGGACGGCATGTTTTTTTTTGAAAGCTTGAATCGAAGGGTAAAAATGTTCAGAGTATTTCCAGAGCACTTCTCCTTTTCCAACCTTTTCCAGGTTTGCTTGCCAATTTGTGTGCATTGATGCATTGTTTTTCAAAAATCGGCTATCATGACGTTACTATGACGTCACTCAAGCCTGCCATATCATGACTTTAGTCTTTGCATTGAGAAGGCGTAGAATTGGTCAATTGACATCTATTGAAAATGTCGTGGAGATATCGCAACGCGTTTCTAAGTCATTGCGAATATTCGTCTGGGGGGGGGGGGAGATTTAACCCCCGGATCCATGCTGGGTTAATTGAAAAGGGTATCGTGACAACAGTTAGTTTAGTCATCAGACATCAGTCCCGCTGCTAGGGATCCTCTCCGTCTGAGCAGGGGCCCTTCTTAGCGATCCAGGGCCTCCTCTGTCAGGCCGGAGGCCCTCTTTCAACAACTTTGCCCCTCCATCAGGCCAGGTGCCCTTGTACGGTTTGACCCATCCGTCGGCCCAAGTGCATTTTTCTGACGGCCCGAGGTCCTCTCCGACAACTTGGGTCTCCCTCCGTCGTTTCAGGAGCCCTCTTTGTCTACCCAGGTCCTTTTCCGACGAGCCGGAAGCCCGTTTTCAAACGGGTGGGCCCTGACCATCAGGTCAGGAGCCCTTTCTCGGCTTGGGTTCCGCCGACAGTCCAGTGGTCCTTCATATTGGCTCAGTCCCTTTCAGTCAGCCCGAGGCCCTTCCAACTATCCTGGACCCCCTCCGTCGATCTAGAAGTCCTTCACATTAGCCCAGTCAAGGGCCCTCAACATCTTCCTGAAGGCACTCCGCGTTGCCTCGGGACTCTTCATCAGCACGGGACCATTTCCATCAGCCCGGGGCCCATTTTCGTCGGATCAGAGTCCCTACACGTGGGCCCAGGGAGCCCTTACAGGCCGCCTGGAAGATACCCTCTCTTGCCTCCAGGGGTCAGAGCCGCCCCCTTCGCCCTCCCCCTTGACTACGCAACTGGTCCAGGGGCCCTTCACGGCGGCTCAGGGGCCCTTCACGTCGGCGCATTGTGCCTACGCCTTGAAGGGCCCTGCAGACCCATTGAACTCTCCAGGGAGCGGCTGCCCGCTCGACCCCCATGGCTACGCCATTGGGGACACCGAAACATTACACGGAGACCTGAAACTGCCCCGGCACCAGACAAACATGAAGCCTACCCCCTGCAATAATTATCCGGCTGGGAATAACATTGCGGGTCAACGTTTTGTATTAGAACCATTTAGGTACCTGTCTAATATTAAATTTTAACTACCCCCCTCGCAAATAATTATCCAGGCTGGGAATAACATTGCGGGTCAACGTTTTTGTATTAGAACCATTTAGGTACCTGTCTACCCCTTGGTATGTGGGAGGTTCCTAGGATATTTCGTAAGGTCGGCCAACCGGCCTCTAGCATAACCTTAGACTGAACTTCATGCTGAAAGCTCGAGCCAGCCTGGTGATTCGATAAAAAATGCTAGCGCTAGCATCATTCGCTGCAAAAGCGGAGTGGATTTTCGTACGAACATATTGATGTTATGGTGCACTTGGGCAATATTTCGCAGATAGTGACTATAAGTTTCAAAAGCAAAGATAGTAGCAGTCACAGCAGATTTACTTTCATTACTTCACAGGGCACCGCCTTTATTTCATTAAAGAAAGCTATTCAAACATCGATTATATTTCGGAGCTTCTCATCAAAGCTTCAGTGGCGCTCATGTTTCATACTTAGCTTGTTTTCCCGTTTCAGTGCGGCTCTTCCAGATATTGCTCGAGATGAGTGATATGATTTCAAAGACAATTTGTATCTTAAGTACTGATAATGAGGGGCGCAGCCAGGATTTTCTAAAGGCGGCGCGACGAATACAAATGTCAAGAAACAGAAACCGCTTTCGGTGAAACATTTCTGGCTTTGCGTGGTGAAAATGTAACAATGTTTGTCATATTTCATCTCATGTACTTTTGTTTGCCAGCGGGAGGGGGTCCTTGGCAGTACCTCTGCTGATAATATTATTGGTAGCTTTTTAGGAACTGACAAGACCAGGCATATGTAGCACTGGGCACAGACAGCAATGGGTAACCTCTTTTTCTTCACCTCACACTGAAGTTACTATCTTAAACTGCAGATGTGCAGATGTACTATGCTTAGAGCCAGGGGCCCCGTCACGTCATTTTGATTGGGGGGGGGATAACAAATGCGACCCCAAAACCTGCCTGAGACGCAGGCGAGAAAAAGGCAGAAATTCCATCAACTTATCCGGATTGCATTATCACTGATACGAGGTCAGTTTTTATATATTATAGTGAATCATTGCAAAATAACAACTGGTATCGGTATTTCAAGAAATTTGAATTCAGGTTATCATTTCCTTACAAACTACACATGGTGAACGCGAGTGGGAGCTGGCCAGAGCCCTCCCCTAATTCCGACATCATTGGATATGGGAATTACACCAGAGCGCGTTGCCCTCCAGCAGAGGTGGAGATCCTAGGGAGGGTGGTCAGGACCCTCCCTGTGGTCGGTTGACCCTCATAGAACCCTCCCTAGATAATTGTACTCTACAATAAAAATGAATATAATTGCAATACAATCAATAGGAGGGGCTTTGTCAACTCCAAAACCGATGTCTTTCATTCTAGGTTCGATTTTTTTCCTGTGAAGTGGCAATTCTTGCTGCTGGACTTCCCCTGGAATATCGAGAGGTATTTACGTATGCTTTCCAGAATTGCATTTTAGAAATGAAGGCTTAAATAAACTCGCCATGGTCATATGCACGTTCGTCCTGCGTCACCTAAACAACTGATATTATATAAATCATGGTCAGTGCGCCCTAAAGTCCAAATAACTAACGGAAAAGGACTCTTGACGTGCGCGTCACGTAACTTCGACTTCGACAACAATGCAATACGTGAAGTACATCACGTGCAAACTATTCAGAACACGTGTTACTATTTCGTGCCGTTTTTTATTGGAGCTTTCACGACTCAGCAACTCATTCTAGGTTATATACGGCCAAGTGCTCGATTTTTAGCGACGGCGAGAAGTGCCAAGACGATACACAACCTCTCGGTTGAGAGACCAGCGTTCTATCCTTGGACTAGCCTCTCTCCTTTTCGTGTCATTTTTCACTCGTATATTTCTAACACATGATACAGTTGATGAAAAGGCGAGATCATACCTTTCGTAAGCGTAATAGTAAGTAACTAATAGTGCCTGAAAATACACCGATAATGGAAATACAGAGTGGAATTGATCACCTAGAATGTTATCTTATCTGCATGAGCATAGTGGTCATGAATGGGTGGAGAAGCTTGAAAATGGTTCGTGGAGCTCAGTGCATGGAGAAAGTGGGTAGTGCCAATTTGGTTGGTGGTGAACACTGCATAGAGACCCATGATGAGAGAGCAAGAAGTTGGCGGGGTCAAGGCAAAAAAATGGTAGGGTCGAAGCCTTATCGAAAGAATACAAATATCCACCCTTGGTAGCCATTATTTCACCGATGGGATGAAGCATTAGAAATCTGAGCCGATCTGAGCTACCTGTACGCATACTTATAAATGTACCTCTCGGTTACAACCAAATCAAGTGGGATAAATCAAAAGCGGGTGACAACACACCAGTTTGGAGTGCGCATCGGGAACAACACCCTGCCGTGCTTTAAGGAATTACAAATTGAGTGTCAAGGACTCCCTGGAGGGTTGTAATATTTCAGAAACCGCACCCCAAGGAGGTGCTATAGCGAATTACTATGCCCGAAATGGATGCTATAGGTGATAAAGGGGCTGCCACGGGCACCCTTAACGGGAGTTGCATTTTTTTAAAGACTGTCAACCATCATAACCGTCATAATGAAAACTCCGGATGAGAACTGCTTATGTTATTCACGGGTGCCGTAATTCCGCATATCTCAAGCGGGGGTAGTGAAGATGGAATTGGACACCAGATTTTGTTTCAAAACACTCCTCACGGTGTTTATTTTGATCTGGTTTGTCAGTACCCCGCTATGGATGTGAACATGTTTTGTTCTTCGGTATGCATATATATATATATATATATTAAAGCCATTTAGTCCCAATTCTTGCTGGGGTTCCTTTATGAACCAGGGTCCTATGAAACATGGCCCAACCACCCAATCCATAATTCCTGTTCAACGGCATAATTTTGACCGAGAGCTTAACGTGCCGTCAATGCACAGACACGGCCGCGGTAGCTCATCTTCGGCCTTATCTGGCCAGTTGTCCCTGACCCTCTCGGCCGGGGACTAAATGCGAGCTCGTGAAGCGACTCGAACCTTGTTTTGCTAGGACAGGGCAGACCAGTACAGGCCAGCGCTCTAACCAACTAAGCTATCGTGGCGGCGTTGTACATTTATATGAATAGTCACATGGGAGCTAAGTGCGTCGTTCATCTTTCATCACGAATTTATCATTTTATCCCACCCATGAAGCAGAACGGATAAACGTTGCTGTTTTTCGGGCATCGAAAAATGGTTAGGCTTATCGCCGCCAACAAACAGCGGTGCTGAGCGATGCCAAACGAAGCAGTGTACGTTGGTACCTTGCCAGTATTTGTTGATGCGTCGGATATGTGTGTCCCTTCCACTTAACGTTATCGCATTGACCCACTTTCCCATACAGTTCTTTGCATTGGCATATTTCCAGTCACTACTCAACAGGAACTCAGTCAGTGAAGTGTCTGATGTTCGTTAATCAAATGTGGGCATTCCGTGAGCTTCATCCATCGCTGTGGCCAAGCCAGCCCCAAGCATGACATGTTCCTCCTGTGTCCGCTCCCGGAAAATGCTAGCTGCGCAAATGTTCGTCATCCAATAGTCACCGCAGGTAGTCAACAGTAACGTGACCGCCCCAGTCAGGTCAGTTATCCCGGCCGCCGTCTGTTCCGGCCAGCTGGCGGCCGTGACCTTTGGCTGACACTCGAGCCAGAGGACGGCAGCCACAGGTGCGGCGTCTGATACGAAGCGCCTCTTGCGCCATCCGTTATCACTGACAACTCCAGACTCCAGCCCTGTCTGACTAGGCTTTATTGTGTGATGCAGCACAGTGTATGTTACAAGGTGGTGACACTTCCCACATTTCTAGACCGAACGGTGAACACATCTACGACCGCACAACAGAGATGGAAGACTAGATGGGCTAGGTAGTTGCAAGCTTGCGTTTCATTCTCAGATAGATTCTCAGAACGCTTGCCACCTTTCGAAGACACGTCTCGTCATAATTGACAAAGGCAGTGGTAGAGCATTCGCAACACACCGACACACACACACACACACACGCACACGCGCGCGCACATGTGGTTTATTGCCCATCGGAGGACATAGTCTTCCGTCCCTGGACATTGGGATCTCAACCAGAAGACGAGAGCGTCCCTTGAAGAGAAGAGCAAAACACGAACACTGTGGGGGGGGGTGGGGGGTCTTCTGGCTGGACTTGTGGCATTAAGTGCCTCCAAAAGCTACACATAGCTCTCCTGCTTGGAGGAGCAGAGCAGGAACGACTCGAGGAGACGTGGTTCCACCAGGTCGAGGCCGTTGCCGTTGCGAAACACGTCCAGGCCGCATGCGGACGCCATCTTACGGAGGGTAGCCTGGAAAATAGTGGCAGATGGTTAGTGAGACCTATACTAGAAGAAGGCAGGCGATGGACACAATCTGCACACAGCACACATGTATATGGATGGAAATATATATATATATATATATATATATATATATATATATATATATATATATATATATATATATATATAATATATATATATATATATATATATATATATATATATATATATATATATACACATACATACATATATATACATATATATATGTATATATATATACATATATATATATATATACATACATATATATATATATATATATATACATGTATGTATACATAGTTCGTCAGTTCTGTTTAATGGGCATGAGGCCATATACACAACACAACTGCAACGGTGATGCGATGAAACATTTTGGAATCTGCACCAACGAGCCTCAGAGTCCAGACCGACACGATCACCTTGTAAATCTAACCCGTCTTAAGGGATTCAACGACAGCAAAAGCTCCACTTGCACCTGTCGCTACTCTTCGCCCGCGACCAATCGGCGTGAGTGATTGGCGACGCTACATGACTCAACGGTCGACGTGTCGTAAAACCAATAACCAACCAAAAGCTCCACTTGTTGAAACGACAACTGCCCGACTCCCGCTTGGCCACATTTGGCCGGGACCACGGCCTGGACGTGGTCCGGCGCGAGCGCTCACCAGACAGGCGACGAGCACGCCGTCCGAGTGGTTGCGCTCGCGGCCGTCCCGACAGAGCTGCACGAGCCGCTGCAGGCCGCCCGCGTCGACCACCTGCAGCGCCACCTCGCGGCGCACGCAGAGCCGCGACAGCGCGATGGCCGCCTTCTGCTGCACGCGCTCCACCACGGCCACGCTCGGCTCCGACTGGTTGGCGTCGGTCGGCACGCGCTCCGACAGGAACGACAGCAGCGCCGGCAGGCCACCGCTGCGCAGCACATCCTCGTGGCACTCGGTGATGGAGGCCATGTTGGCGAGGATGGTCGCCACCTGGCGGTGAGAAGGCGCGGATTAGCTGGGGGCGGCTCTGGCCTCGCTACAGGTCGGCTGGACCGCGATGCATTCGCTGGTGACATCTATAGACAGTGATGCTTTGTAGAGAAGAGTATGCCTGGTGTGGCGGATCACATTCGCTGGTGACATGTTTAGATTGTGATGCTTTGTAGAGAAGAATATGCCTGGTATAGCGAATCACATTTATTGATGACGTTTGTAGATTGTGATGCTTTGTAGAGAAGAATATGCCTGGTGTAGCGAATCATGTTAATGGTTGCTAGTGAGTATTATGTTTGCTGAACTTGGAATTTGAAAATAACCGGACTGTGGATGTGTACCAAGATAGAGAAACATAGAAAAGTTATTGAGAAGCAAAACTAGTTCAGCATTATGCGCAATTGTGTTGACTAATGTTCGGAAATAGATGTTAACCAGCCTGTGTGACGGGAACTCACAGCTCTCTTCATTTCCAACGACATCGCTAAGTCTATCTAGCAATGCAACAATATGCAAAAGTATCTTGCAGTATTTTCTTTAAATTCTGCAATTCAAATTGCTACAATATTGCCTGGGCACCATGCATGGCATGGCCATCGTACATCTCCTGCTCACAAAGGCACCAACACCTTGAGGATGCCAGACTGGATGACGAGATAGTCAAGTATAGCGGCTATAGGTTGACATGGATATAGCGGCTCCATCCAAGTGCATGGAGCCGCCCAGACTTTGTCAGGTGCCAACATGGAGTTGACGGGGGGGAGTTTATTGCGGCGATCGCAGGCAGCCTGTAGCCATGGTCAGCCGGCGTAATACGCCGTGGGAGCGAACTCGTGGCGCACGCATACCGACGCGGATCCTCCAATTGGCGAATCACCGCCGGCCGACTAAGCCGGGGAGTGCCGACACTAAGACAGTTCCGCTGCCGAGCGAGCGGACGACCCCGCGGCAGCCGTCTGAGTCCATTCATGCCGGACCGTCGCGGCCAAATAAGACGCCGCCTGCCGCCGGCTTGCCGGCGTCTTATGGCGAACTGCCCGGTAGTGACGTCACTGGGCCGGCCGGTGTCGGCCGCGCGCCGGCAGACGCGGCGGAGCCGAGCGACGATACTGCCGCTGGGGTCCGCCAGGTGGCAGTCGCGTCCGCTGGGGTCCGCCAGGCCAGGTGGCCGTCGCGTGCACGCCAGCTCGGCAATTTTTATATAGTTGGGGACTGCATTCTGTAAGCCTGTGTCCGACTGTCTGCACTCGTGGTTCGGTGTCGGCGGAGAGCACTGATATGATCATGTTAGCCGGATTTTTAAGGAGCTACCTGTCTATTCGACAGAAGATCTCCGGGAGTCTGGTGAGGAAACGTTCGGCTCTCTAATTCCCGTCGTTGTCATGTAGAGCATAACACGGATTGGATATCCGTTTGGTACGAATGACGGAGCGGATCGAAGAACTTGGTGAAAAGAAGCGGATAACTGATTGACTCTCCAATGTTTTATCGTGTAAATGAAAAGCTAACAAAACAATCACATTCTTTCTGCTTGCAGACCATAACTTTGCCTACCAAAATTTGGAGTCTAGCTGACCCCGGTAGTCTAAGACAAACTTGTTTGAGAAATATGTGAAACCGCTAATCAAAAATTACATTGTCATATACATAGAGGCAGGCATCCTCAACATATCAAGCACTTGCATATGTAGCTTGAGTTGGATTCCTTTAATTCTTATCCCAATTTCTAGTCATCATCAAACTTTATCAACAACTATACTTGGTTAGCGGATGCTTGGGAAGTGGGTGTGTTGTTGCCAGCGTTGACGGAAGCATGGAACTAGAGAAACACCATGGATAAAATGTAGTCAGTTGTCATCTTCGATGATTTTCCGTTCGATGCCTTGTGGATGCTAAGAATTCCACGTCGACGAAGCCGCACTGCGCAACGAACTGAAAATGCCGGGCGCCAGTCAACGTCCCAAGAGGTTGGCTGATGTCCAGGAGGCTGTCAGCTCACCTGGTCCTTGAGGAAGAGGGAGCAGTTGTCGCTGTTGCCGGCGGCCTGCACCAGCACCTTAGCGGCGCCGTTGTGCAGCAGCAGACGTACGGCCCCGATGTTCAGGAAGGTCAAGTTGGCAAGAGCGGCCGATGCCAGCAGGAGCGTTTCTACGGAACTGGTGGTGGCTGCCAGACCTGCGAACATGACGACGGTCAGAGCTGTGAGTGTGGGCAGAACCTACGGACATGGTGACTTGTCAGAGCTGTGAGTGTGGGCAGAACCTACGGACATGGTGACTTGTCAGAGCTGTGAGTGTGGGCAGAACCTACGGACATGGTGACGTGTCAGGCTGTGGTGGGCGACCTACGGACATGGTGACTTGTCAGAGCTGTGGTGTGCGCGAACCTACGGACATGGTGACTTGTCGAGCTGTGGTGTGGGCGAACCTACGGACATGGTGACTTGTGAGCTGTGGTGTAGGCGAACCTACGGACATGGTGACGTGTCAGAGCTGTGGTGTGGGCAGAACCTACGGACATGGTGACGTGTCAGAGCTGTGGTGTGGGCAGAACCTACGGACATGGTGACTTGTCGGCTGTGAGTGTGGGCAGAACCTACGGACATGGTGACGTGTCAGAGCTGTGAGTGTGGGCAGAACCTACGGACATGGTGACGTGTCAGAGCTGTGAGTGTAGGCAGAACCTACGGACATGGTGACTTGTCAGAGCTGTGAGTGTGGGCAGAACCTACGGACATGGTGACTTGTCAGAGCTGTGAGTGTGGGCAGAACCTACGGACATGGTGACTTGTCAGAGCTGTGAGTGTGGGCAGAACCTACGGACATGGTGACGTGTCAGAGCTGTGAGTGTGGGCAGAACCTACGGACATGGTGACTTGTCAGGCTGTGAGTGTGGGCGAACCTACGGACATGGTGACGTGTCAGAGCTGTGAGTGTGGGCGAACCTACGGACATGGTGACTTGTCAGAGCTGTGAGTGTGGGCAGAACCTACGGACATGGTGACTTGTCAGAGCTATGAGTGTGGGCAGAACCTACGGACATGGTGACGTGTCAGAGCTATGAGTGTGGGCAGAACCTACGGACATGGTGACGTGTCAGAGCTGTGAGTGTGGGCAGAACCTACGGACATGGTGACGTGTCAGAGCTGTGAGTGTGGGCAGAACCTACGGACATGGTGACTTGTCAGAGCTGTGAGTGTGGGCAGAACCTACGGACATGGTGACTTGTCAGAGCTGTGAGTGTGGGCAGAACCTACGGACATGGTGACTTGTCAGAGCTATGAGTGTGGGCAGAACCTACGGACATGGTGACGTGTCAGAGCTGTGAGTGTAGGCAGAACCTACGGACATGGTGACTTGTCAGAGCTGTGAGTGTGGGCAGAACCTACGGACATGGTGACTTGTCAGAGCTGTGAGTGTGGGCAGAACCTACGGACATGGTGACGTGTCAGAGCTGTGAGTGTGGGCAGAACCTACGGACATGGTGACGTGTCAGAGCTGTGAGTGTGGGCAGAACCTACGGACATGGTGACTTGTCAGAGCTGTGAGTGTGGGCAGAACCTACGGACATGGTGACGTGTCAGAGCTGTGAGTGTAGGCAGAACCTACGGACATGGTGACTTGTCAGAGCTGTGAGTGTGGGCAGAACCTACGGACATGGTGACTTGTCAGAGCTGTGAGTGTGGGCAGAACCTACGGACATGGTGACTTGTCAGAGCTGTGAGTGTGGGCAGAACCTACGGACATGGTGACTTGTCAGAGCTGTGAGTGTGGGCAGAACCTACGGACATGGTGACTTGTCAGAGCTGTGAGTGTGGGCAGAACCTACGGACATGGTGACTTGTCAGAGCTGTGAGTGTGGGCAGAACCTACGGACATGGTGACGTGTCAGAGCTGTGAGTGTGGGCAGAACCTACGGACATGGTGACGTGTCAGAGCTGTGAGTGTGGGCAGAACCTACGGACATGGTGACTTGTCAGAGCTGTGAGTGTGGGCAGAACCTACGGACATGGTGACGTGTCAGTCTTGTCAGTGATCGTGTCAGCGATGTCTGCCGAGCCCTTGGTGAGCAGGTCAGTCGCGTCGTGACCTCTCACGTCGTGACCTCTCACGACCCAGTCGGTAAACACCGACCTAACGCGTTGCAGGCGCTCCACTGAGCTGGCAGAACACCCGACTGGCAAAAAGCGGACGTACGGCGAAAGCGGGCCAATATCGGAACCAGCGCGTGGGATCATTTACGAGCGCGCCACGGAGTCCGTGGCGTGGCGTGTGGGCGCTTCGGCCGACGGTGCTCCGGCGAGATTGTGACGCAATGCTCCTACACACTGAAAGCTCCACTTAGCGGTGGGTAGGAGCTATGTTGTGTAACAGAGGCGCAGCCAAGAAAGGGCCCGACCTCCTTAGCACCGAAAATACACTAGATCAATGGGCGCGAATGATCAATTCTGGTCGAAGCGCCCTAAAGCCCAAATAACTAACTAACTACACTAGATCAAAGGAGACATTTTGAGATTTCTACCACGGAAAACCCGAAAGCCGAAAATAGGCACGCGAAACTCGCCGGAACCATTCTTTCCTTCGACACATTTGTTATCGCCCCCCCCCCTTCGGAACATCCTGGCTGTGCCACTGTTGCATAATGTCTAAGGCGGTGATCTAATAAAATAGGTCATGCCACCACAGACTGACGCTAATGAAGGTGGGAATGTTTCGTGTTTAATGTCTTTGATGCAACAGCTATGCTTGCTGCAACCACGGCTTTATAGGCGCAAGACGAGTGCAAATAGCTCGGGATGGGATGTGCGGCTAGGTTAATCGCCTCTTGCCGGCATGACGATCTAGCACTCCGGTAACCGCGAAATTCCCATATTAGCTGCTAGAACTGTGCGAGCTCACCGGTGAGTTCCCTGATGATGTCCTCCACGTTGTCGCTGATGCCTCGCACGTGGTGGATGCTGTCCACCCACGGCGAGGTCACCTGCGCGATGACCCCGGCGCACTCCGACCGCTCCTCTTCGGTGGAGCGCGGGTCGGTCAGGATGCCGGTCACCAGCTGCAGACCGTCGGCCTGCGGAGACGACACAACGGTCGGCGGGTGGGCTCGGTCGAGCCAGGTCAGGTCAGGTCAGGATGCCGGTCACCAGCTGCAGACCGCCGGCCTGCGGAGACGACACAACGGTCGGCGTGTGGGCTCGGTCGGGTCAGGTCAGGTCAGGTCAGGTCAGGATTAGGGCTGCGGGTGGTCAGCTGGAGCAGCTTGACGGCTCGCGAAGGAGCACAGGCGCCGAAGCTTGGCATGTCCGACCGACAGCGTTACCAAATGAGCCACGAGAACCAACACACTGCGAGGACGTGTGACACATCGGTTCCGCCTCAACTGCTGCCAGCCTGCCGGAGTACTGCCCCGCCAAAGGGTTGGCTAACCGCGACCGTTGCCAGGGCGGCGCGGCGCCACAGCGCAGCCCCCCCCCCCCCCCCCCGATTGACATCCTCCGCTGATATGAGGATGAGCGGATTAGCTGAGTTCCCCAGGCGGGGCGTAGTGGATCGATCCGGCGTTAAGCTCGCCCTCAACCGCAGACGAGCGGTAATCAATGCCGTTCTCACGAGCCGCCCGGTGCCGCGCGTCTGGCGCCACCATCTGGCACGACTGGCGCCGCACGTCTGACACGACTGGCGCCGCACGTCTGGCGCCGCCGTCGGGCACGACTGGCGCCGCGCGTCTGGCGCCACCGTCGGGCACGACTGGCGCCGCACGTCTGGCGCCACCGTCGGGCACGACTGGCGCCGCCCGTCTGGCGCCACCGTCGGGCACGACTGGCGCCGCGCGTCTGGCGCCATAGCTGCCACCACGGCAGCGCCTGCCCGGCGCGAGAGTCGCCTGACGGCCGTGCGGCCCGGAACTGCACGCCGAGGGTCGTCCGCTGCCCATAAAGTCTGTAGCTATGTAACCATTAAGTCCCTGCTAGAATCACATACATTCGCGGTGATGAGGCCGAATTAAAGTGCGAGCACTTCGCCGGGGCGCCCTCATAGAATGCGGCCGCTCCAGTAGGTGTCGGAGATGGAGCTGAAGCCACTCGGTGATGCTACTCTGTCCATGGAGGCGGGAGGACGTACTCCATAATCGTCCGCCCCATTAAGCTGGTGTGATCCAAGTTCAGCCTTCGCACTGCAATGCATTTCAGCAGTCGTAGTTTATCTAACCTAGCCTTTGTAGTTAGTTGCGCAGGAATCGCCTAACGTTGGGGGGGGTAAGGTCCATTTTGAAGTAGATTCTTTCCATAGGGCCCATAGGGTTAATGCCTTATCTAAAGTAAAGGAGTGGCGCCACTTCCACTGCCCCTCCCCTCCCTCATCAGGGTTCCTGCGCTCATGTTCATAGTGCATTCAAGCTCAGCATTCATGTGGCACCATGCGGCGATATCTGAGACGATATGCTGGTCGTGTTTGTGGTGCAGCGT
Source organism: Ashinkailepas kermadecensis (assembly GCA_034440615.1). Lineage (NCBI taxonomy): Eukaryota > Metazoa > Arthropoda > Thecostraca > Neolepadidae > Ashinkailepas > Ashinkailepas kermadecensis. The sequence continues at coordinate 22,983 of JAOTOM010001237.1, forward strand.
AAGTAGCTGGAATTTCTTCGGATTCGAAAATGGCTTTGATTACGACTGCCATAGACATGCGCCGCTCCAAGAGGTGCCATCCCGCTTTGTTGCTGCAGCACTCGTCGTAGTATCTCGGCGGTGGAGTCCAGTCGGGAATACATGACATCATATGTGCATCGATACATATATATGCAACATATACATGTTGACATCGGTACTCCAGAGTTCTGTTGTAAGTCACTGCCGGATCAAGAGGGCTGGTTCTCGACCGTGTTTGGGGAGAGGGCTTTTTGTCTCCGATTTCGAAAACCTCCTCAGGATTGAACAGTTAACATTCGATGGGTCCGCTAAAGACAATATTTTCTTAAAATAACGTGTTTTGTGTTTCGAGAAAATGTCATCTTAGTGCCAAAGTTCGGAACACCGACCTTTTGGAGGCTCATGCCCCCGTGTCCCCATCCCTCAGATCCGCCAGTGACTGTTCCCTTCGTCAATGAATATTTCATTAATATTGAAATGATACCAACTATGGAGTTGAATTAATTAACTAAGCTAATAAATTGTCATGCTCGAACTCAGACACCTTTCGATATATTGAGCAAGGAATATAAATAAAGCATGGAAAAATGATGTATAGGTGTAATTTAAAAGCACTTTTCTAAACGATACACCCACTACTACTACGCTTAACATCTTACTTTGCAAATAAGGGCCATTGTTGGCGCACATGTACGACGTAAATACACATGCCAAAGGTTACAGCTAATACATTACTATTACATAAACCGAGTAAAGCGCTATAGTACCACCATATATCACGTATGGTGATCGGCAATGCGCAGGTATCGACACACAGCATCCACTGCCTGCAGCCTGGAGGTCAATGAACTGAACATGCGAGCATGAAGACAAGGACGCAACTGTACCCCTTTAAACAAACTTACATATGCATACGCTGGAAATGGCTCGAATTGTTAGCGAAGGACTCTCTGAGGCCGTGCCATGCTGCAAATTTGATACCTCGTTAGTTACCTGTGGTACAGTTTTGCGCTTTTCTTTGTGCGTCTTACATGTGAGCTAAATAAACCATTCTTCCCAACTCAAAAGGCGGCGGTAGCCATATCAAGCTCTGCACGTCCTTGTCAAGTCCATGCAGGTGTTGGCCGAGGTGTGTGTCCATGCAGGTGTTGGCCGTGGTGTGTGTCCATGCAGGTGTCGGCCGAGGTCTGTGTCCATGCAGGTGTTGGCCGAGGTGTGTGTCCATGCAGGTGTTGGTGTGTGGCCATACAGGTGTTGGTGTGTGTCCATGCAGGTGTTGGTGTGTGGCCATGCAGGTGTTGGTGTGTGTCCATGCAGGTGTTGGTGTGTGTGGCCATGCAGGTGTTGGGCGAGGTGTGTGTCCATGTGAACACACACGGCTGGAATGCAGGTAAGGCCGGCCATGGTATCTGCCATCAGAAGCACACGGATCACCGGCCGATCCGTGCCAGAGATTGCGCTCGCTGAGCGGGGCACTTTGCGTGGCTGCGCTGAGCGGTGGTTTTACATTAGTGGCTGCTCGGGACCGGCGCATCCTGCTGGGTCATTGCACGCAAGCCACTGAGGCGGCGAGCAGCTTAATCGACCAGCCGGAGCAAGCCGCACGTGCAGGCGGAGCCCCCGTGGCAGGCTCGGACGCATCGCTGGGAACGCACCCAAAGCCGACGAAGTCGCCACTGGCGCATGAAGCCTGGCCACTCAGACCCACTGACCGCCTGGGTTGTGGAGGCCGTCTCTCCACCGCTCACTCCTGGGTGCTGGATAGATATCGGGCGCGAACAATACGCGAGTGGCATGGCAGACTGGTGGACAGACCCGGCCCCTTGGAACAACGTCGGCTCCGAGTAGCCGCACGTGGAGAGGCACGCCGACCGTTATGATTGGCTGACATGCGTCGGACCAGGGGCCCTGATTGGCGGATGTGGGCGCTACTGCTGCTGCACGCGCCACGGAGTTCAGTGCTGGAAACACTTGATCTTGATTAATCCGGCTTTATTTTGAGAGCGAAGGGGAAAACCTCACGGTAGTGCAGATCCGGGCTGGTATTGCGTGGCAAATCGTCATTAGTTAAGAACCGTTTTCACCACGCTGAAGCCTGAACAAATTGTGTGGATGATACGATGACTTGTTGCACTTCGTGTTTTCAACCCAAACATGCATTCCTACAGCGCAGACATCGCCCGTATCCGAGCATCGGCTCACCTTCTCAAATGCCTTGATGCCGTGCGAGACGCAGCAGAGAGTGGCCAGAGCCCGGAGCGCCTGAGGTCGCAGCTGCCGTCGGCGCGGCCCTCTCACCAACGTCGTCAGCAGCGCCACGGCACCCTGGCCACACAGGATCCGACACAGCCGGCCGCCGTCCAGGCCCACTGACGTCACAGACCGAAGACCCAGCTTCACGCACAGCACGTCCCGCTTGGGCGACAGCGAGGTCAGCATCACCTGTGGCAGGAGCACGAGCAGCGCCGTTGGTACAGTCTGGTGCTAACTACCATAGAACGGGTCAGTGCAGCCTGCCGACATCACAGGGTGACGTCAGTATAATCTGCCGTCATCACAGGGTGACGTCAGTATAGTCTGCCGTCATCACAAGGTGATGTCAGCATAGGCTGCCGTCGTCACACTATGACGTCAGCACAGTCTGCTATCATCACAGGGTGACGTCAGTACAGCCTGACGTCATCACAAGGTGACGTCAACATAGCCTGTCATCACAGAGCAACGTCAATTTAGTCCACCGTCATATCATGGCTGACAGCACATGCCACTGTCACTCCTCGACTGACGTCAGTGCATCCTGTGAAATAACCACTGACATAAGGAACTGGTGTCATTGACAGTGACGTCACACCAACGTATAGTCCGCGGAAAGCGACGCAGGTGACCAGCGAACCTACGCGATAGGAAATCAGCCATTGTTGCTAATCTTGCTGGCGATTAAATACGGCGAGGCTATGAAGCCACGCGAAACACTGGCTGGTTTTTCGCCCGCAGAAAAGAAATGAGCTAGACAATGGGTGTATTTGGCATTTTGTTTTCATGGTGGCGTACCAGCGAGTACCCAGATATGACAAGCCGGTGATGTCATTGCTGAATACGCCGACAAAGAAGCATGACTTTGATCGATGATGGCAGAGGGTATGTCATGCTGTGTCCAACCAGAAAACATTAATCAACGAGAAGTGTTTGGAGGAGAACATTGGGCATTCTGGACTGCTTTCCTTTTCTGCTCTTTGTATGTCTGAACGCGGGCAAATTCAATGACATATGGAAGTAATACAAATCGACTAAAGGAAAAGCTCACTGTATCTCCACTCAAAACCTTGCGGTACATGGCCTTTGCGGATTGGCATCAAGAACATGGAGACACGCATACACATCAGACACTGCTTACTGCGTTTTGCACTATCTCATTGTCACCATGTCACGAGGCATGTTCCGGTCACTTTACAGGGCGATTGAAAGATGACAGAGAACGACTGTCTGTTGCTTTGTTTCTCGCTATTGCTCTCTGTTTTGCTTGAGATACACTTAATCAGCCTGCGATTAGAGTACTAATGGCAAATGCTAAAAAATGGCGGTGCTTATGATCACTGGCATAACCAGAGTCTTTGTACAGGAAGCAAATTCTAAGAAAGTAGGAGCGAAAGACGCAATACCAGATACGCGATAGCGAAAGATCGCAAGACCATCTTGCGATCATCATTAGATGGATTAGCATGACATTTTCGTATTACCAAATGAATCGGCTGTCGGGTGTTAGCTGACCGTTGCGATTCCCTTTCAGCCCAATGAACACTGCTACAATACCTTAATAATTATTACATCGTGCGAAACAGGCTCATGCATTAGTTACTGCTGCCTCAGCGAAAATGTAACCGTTATCGTGAACGATATGCCATGGCATAGACCAACTGGTGGCTGCGTTGTGATTGTCTTTCTCATTTAATTTACCCACCTTGACCTCTTCGCCGAGCAGCAGGTCGACAAGGTGGTTGAAGGCCTGTGCGAGTGACGTCAGCACCTGCACCAGGTCGTCCACCTGGAAGGTGCGGTTCATCTGGCCGCACGACTTGACGTACTCGAGCATCTTCTCCATGAGCGAGCGCAGCTTGTCCAGGTTGTCCACGTGCGAGGCGGGGCCCTCCGGGTGCGACACTTCGTACTCGCGCACGAAGCACTGGATAGTCTCGGTGACGGTCTGTGCGATGCGCGGCACCTCGCGCACATCCAGGTCCTCCATGTGACTGTTGGAGACGGTCGAAATGAGCAGGGAGCGCATTCGACATGTTGGCAGTTGCCTATACCCCCCTCGCTACTAGTTCTTGGGCACGACTAAAGTGCTTTTGCTAGCCACTTTCGACTACGGATCACCAGTTATCGAGAGATGAAAATGAACACACCTGTGTGGCGAATATCTCCACCGCCAATAGAATGCACCAAGATGCTGTCTTATGAGACAAATTAATATAACATTATGCGAAGCTGCGACGGGAACAATATGTGCGGAAGGTCTTCAGATGTTCCTTCTTGTAGGCAAACTGTTGCACCCCAGACACCGGAAGCTCAGGAAAATTGCTTCTTATTAGGAGTATTGCCACAAGGTGAATGATCAGTGGCTCAGCCAGGATTTTACTAAGGGGTGGCGACCGAAAAATGAAACGAAACGGAGATAGCTTCCGGCGCGCAGAAGATTAAAGGTTTTGTGTGGTAAAAATTTCAAAATTTCTTCTTAAAATATATATCAAAATTATATACATATACATATACATAAACATATATATATATATATATATATATATACATATACATATATATATAGATGTATATATATATGTATATATATATATATATACATATATATATATATATTATACATATATATATATATATATATATATATATATATATATATATATATATATATATATATATATATATATATATATATATATATATATATATATTTATATATATATATATATATATATATATATATATATATATATATATGCATGTGTTTATGTATGTATGTATGCATGTGTGTACATCAACTAATATGCTATTTTCGCATCGAGGTGCTCACTTGAAAAGCGCAGAGAACTCGCGGCTGACGGTTTTGGCACGGACTTGGATGTCCCGAATGTTGGTTCTCGCGTTTCTGGCAGCCAGGGCCAGCAGGTGCGACATGTCCGATATGACGGACTTGCTCTGCAGTGTGTTCATGCACTCGACGTCGACCTCCCAGCACTGCCCTTGCAGCCAGGAGCGCACCGAAGGAGACCTGTGAACAGGCGCAGGATTTCAGTTACACAGTCTGCACATGTGTGTACAGCTCTCTCCTCCTGGACACGTGTTCTTACTGATTTAAATCAGCCACACTTGGAGCGAAGCAGAAATTTCAGAAGTGAATCTCGTTTCCGATAAAAACAACAAAGAGAGGAAAGAAGTGTATGGCGTATCACCCAACTGGCGGTTGTTTGCAACCATCTAAGCTGATTGCAATCGGCCTTGCACGGGCCTGTGACTGGCTGTTCTCACACGTAGGTCGACACCCAATTTTCCGCGGCATTGCCACTGTGAAGGCTGTGCTGATGGGGAAGTTCGGCGGGTATGGCACGCTGAGGAGCGTGGTCAGAAGTCAGAAACTCCAGCCAATCATCGGCAGACAGATTCGTGAGTCATGCATTATCATCCGAAAACCCCCCGCTTCGGCGTCCGTTACAGGCTTGAGCGTTTCGCCACGGCGTGAGAGTGCAGGTGGCATCATCAAACCCGAGCGGAGACGTGGCACAATGCGCGTCAGACGCAAGGGCAATGCGAAACCGGTATATCTCCAGCTAAAGACAGAAAACTGGTGGGCATTTGAGTATATTCAAGAACCCTGGAATACTCGCTTGCGTTAAGCCCGTTAAGATGCTCACTATAGTGTTCGCGAAGAAGATAGTTGCAAATTATGGAACTTCATCTCGATCAAATTTGCTGCGAAGTTCATTGATTAAAATCAGCTTGCCTTTAGATCTTCATTTAATTATCACTTACACTGATGGATTGCAAATGTTGTTACATTACGATATGCCATGTGAAACTATATCCTTATACTCATCCGCCATTTGGCTGGCAGGCGGTAAGCCGCGTGCCGGCAGCCCCCCACCGGCGGACCGGCGCAACCCGAAACCACCCTGTGAACTTTGATGAGCCGCCAACGCCAAAGTACCGGCAGATTTTCATATTTGAAACGTTAAGTAACGTGCCTGGCTTGCTTTCCGCCACCATTGGTGTCGAGGCGGACAGATCCATCAATATTTCTTTTTAAGTAACACTACGTCCATGGGCGTCGCATGAAAAGAATGCACCTACAACCGCAAACATCCCCCGCAAAGTTTTGCCATGGCAGAGCCGATGTTGCTTGACACTGATCAAGGGTGGAATTTTCGGTATATATCTTGGGGGTCTCGAGCGCCCTCCCCCCCTACGCCCGCCCGAATCACTTCCACTCTTAACCTCATGGCCTATTGGCGAACAATCGATAACATTGAGTTTGAGCTGCTTGAAGCCTCTTTCCCCATCTAGTAGTGTTGTTTTATATACTTTTGAGGGGGAAAATGCCCCCTTCAATGTCGGCTTTGCTTCCCCCAATAATTTCACTTTTGACATCGGACCCTATGGAGCGTGCCCCGCCCAATCTGTTTTGGCCCCCCGTTGCCTTCATGTATTCCCCCCCCCCCAATAATTTTCAGAAATATACGCCCGTTCCCCAAACATATGACATTTCACCCCTGGTCTTTATTTCGACATATCCGAAAGAGTAGATCTCTGACGCATTTCGGTCATAGCTATTGCGGAAAAGCCTGAGGGGATGATTTTTACCACCACTTTGCCAGTGCGAGTGTTATTCATCATGGCGAAACTTCATCCCTGCCATGCACCCTACTCCACCAATATATACCAGCAACACACCCGAGCCAGAAATAAATGCGGGTGCCCAACTACCGACTTGCAGATGGGAGTAAAGGAAACCACTCTTCCAAAAAGTCCTGTACAAGTGTTGCTCCTGGCTAGGCATCTTTGAGCCAAAAGTGACAGAGGTAAATTGCTTCCGATCTCCAACAACTATATGTATTAATGTAGCTTGTAAGTCAATTATTCAAATGAGACGGCAGATTGGTGCAAAACATGCAAAACATATTCATTACCGAATTTGTATTTGCAGATAGCATGCAAAATGTGCCTATGCGAATGCAGTATCCTCGCAAAATAATTGGTCCAATACCCGCACTTTACTCATATCCTTGTGACCTTTTGTGTTCCTCAAGTCTCTTCTTACGCTTGGTTATTCATGCAAGATTAGTTTCCATGGACCATAGCCATGACAATGATTCCAATGTAATTTTAAATTGTTGGCACGAGTGGTGTGTACAACATCTGCTGGTGTATCGCGTTTTGTCTTCCAATCCATTCTCACCAACACAGGAACGATTGAATGAATTTCGCCGGGTCATTTTCCGTTGCAGCTCGCCATGAGCTCCTCACGAGTGAATCACCGGCCAGCTAACGGCAGAAGAAGCATTCCTGCATGGGGGCAGAAGCCAACACTAATGAACTACCTGAATGGGCCCAATGCTTAGCTATGCATCGCAATTTAAGCCAGCCGTCTATCCAACCGAATAAGCGGATGATGCGAGGTTGAGGGCTGGAGGCGTGCATGCGGCTGCGGCTGCACGTGGGCGTGTTCGACGCCGGCTGATTCGGCTAATATTGGCCCGCTCGGCGCCGGCGATTGCCTCAATGTTGGACTAGCTGACCGTTCGCACGAAGTGGGAACATCCGGGTCGTGAGCGGCACGGACTTTGCCTGGCTCATCCGCCGCGGTCCGGGAACTTTTCCTCGTCTGCGGCCGGAGCAAACTGGCCCCGGGGCACAACAGACCCGGATGGCTTCGGACAAAATGTGCCCTGCCAACAAAGCGCAGCAATTCTCCAGCCAGCCAATCCGGTCAGCGAGATCTCTCCTACAATCGTGCGCCCGCATAGCTTCGCATTGATTGGATAGGCATTTTATGCAGCCGATGGACGGTGCATGGCATTTGGAGGAAGCCAAGCTGTTTATGCTCCTACTTCATCATCAATCCCAGACATGTTCGTGGTCGAGCTACGATGCATTGTTGCAATCGACATCACCTGCACTGAACTGTCGCTGTGACATTAGGACGGCCAGGAGCACAGCCAGAGGTTGCGTCTTGGTATGATGGAATAACCCTCCACGAACGGCATCAGTGAAGGCTGTCCTCCACGCGCAGGCTTGTCCGCCGTCAAGTTGTGAGGGCGGTTGTAATGTTTGCACAATTACTCGGGATACACTGTCTCATGCATACCTAGCTTATATATGCGGAGCAACCAGGGGTCAAGAATAATATTGTGTTGGAAGGCGTGTTTGAAATGGGGGTGGGTTACACCTGTCCAACTTAAACAGTTGCCTCCCGTCTGTATGATCTGCCCACCGAACTTTCATTGCAATCCTGAGTCGGCATGTGTTTCCATGCATTCATTATCCATTATACAAATATTATATATATATATAGGTATATATATTGCATCATTTAATTACATATATATATATATATATATACACCTTACCAATACTTGAAAATTACAACCGATTTTCTTCCCAATTTGATGGTGGACCATCTCGCAGAGAGAGGAATGACTATAAGGGTCCGACACGACGCCCGGTGGCGATAAGATGGAGTCTCCGGACGGGGATGGTAGGGTTTGTCAGTGTTTTCTACACCAGTGAATGACAATCGCCACTGTCCTGACCCGCTGAGACAATAGTAGGAAACAGGAGTTAGGGGAAAAGAAGCTGGGACGCGGTATATTTAATCAGTGTCACAAGCTACAGATCAGTTTGTTGGTGGAAAGATTGGCGTTATAGGATATAATTCAAACGTCTTTTTAGATTATGCACACTTCGTATTGTTTGATCAGAGCATTGTAGGAATTTTTCCTTAGGTCAGATAAGTTAAAAGTTGATCAGCTTCTCGGATATTCAGAGGAAGGAAAAGGTGGTAATAGTCAGATATCTCGCCTGTTTTTATGAAGCTTGATCACTGGCACACGGTCCACTGCACTCTACCGTATGCCAGTGACCAAGCCTCATCAACATAGGCGTCATATTTGTATATTACCACCTTTTCCTACCTGATGTCCGAGAAGCTGACCACATCTTATGACACATTTGTCAAAGTGTAATCAACTGATTCCATTTCATCAGCTCACCGCTGCTCGAAGCTAAATGACTCGTGAGATACAAGATAAAAGATACAAGATATTAGTTTTTAGTAAAATGTAATGGTGAGAATTATCTTATTCGACCATGTTCTCTGGACCTGCCGCGGCAAAGCAGAGCCTCAACGCGTAAAAAGCGACATGCGAAGCGCAGCGCAGAAGAACAGCATGCACCTACACAGACAGTCGAGCACGCAGCAGCAGAGACATTGCAGATTGCGGCCTATGTGGGGCCACGGCGCTGGCGGAAGTGGTTGGAGCAGTGAGTGGCACACGGGGTCGGCCCCACCAGGACACGGCGGCTGGAGCAGGGAAACACGTGGTCGGCCCCACCAGGACACGGCGGCTGGAGCAGGGAAACACGGGGTCGCCACCAGGACACGGCGGCTGGAGCAGGGAAACACGTGATCGGCCCCACCAGGACACGGCGGCTGGAGCAGGGAAACACGTGGTCGGCCCCACCAGGACACGGCGGCTGGAGCAGGAAACACGGGTGGCCCACCAGGACACGGCGGCTGGAGCAGGAAACACGTGGTCGGCCCACCGGACACGGCGGGTGGGGCGGGAAACACGTGGTCGGCCCCACCAGGACACGGCGGCTGGAGCAGGGAAACACGTGATCGGCCCCACCAGGACACGGCGGCTGGAGCAGGGAAACACGTGGTCGGCCCCACCAGGACACGGCGGCTGGAGCAGGGAAACACGGGGTAGACGACACCAGGACACGGCGGCTGGAGCAGGGAAACACGGGGTAGACGACACCAGGACACGGCGGCTGGAGCAGGGAAACACGTGGTCGGCCCCACCAGGACACGGCGGCTGGAGCAGGGAAACACGTGGTCGGCCCCACCAGGACACGGCGGCTGGAGCAGGGAAACACGGGGTGGACGACACCGGACACGGCGGCTGGAGCAGGGAAACACGTGGTCGGCCCCACCAGGACACGGCGGCTGGAGCAGGGAAACACGTGGTCGGCCCCACCAGGACACGGCGGCTGGAGCAGGGAAACACGTGGTCGGCCCCACCAGGACACGGCGACTGGAGCAGGGAAACACGTGGTCGGCCCCACCAGGACACGGCGGCTGGAGCAGGGAAACACGTGGTCGGCCCCACCAGGACACGGCGGCTGGAGCAGGGAAACACGGGGTAGGCGACACCAGGACACGGCGGCTGGAGCAGGGAAACACGGGGTCGGCCCCACCAGGACACGGCGGCTGGAGCAGGGAAACACGTGGTCGGCCCCACCAGGACACGGCGGCTGGAGCAGGGAAACACGTGGTCGGCCCCACCAGGACACGGCGGCTGGAGCAGGGAAACACGGGGTCGGCCCACCAGGACACGGCGACTGGGGCAGGGAAACACGTGGTCGGCCCCACCAGGACACGGCGGCTGGAGCAGGGAAACACGTGGTCGGCCCCACCAGGACACGGCGGCTGGGGCAGGGAAACACGTGGTCGGCCCCACCAGGACACGGCGGCTGGAGCAGGGAAACACGTGGTCGGCCCCACCAGGACACGGCGGCTGGAGCAGGGAAACACGTGATCGGCCCAACCAGGACACGGCGGCTGGAGCAGGGAAACACGGGGTAGACGACACCAGGACACGGCGGCTGGAGCAGGGAAACACGTGGTCGGCCCCACCAGGACACGGCGGCTGGAGCAGGGAAACACGGGGTCGGCCCCACCAGGACACGGCGGCTGGAGCAGGGACACGTGGTCGGCCCCATCAGGACACGGCGGCTGGAGCAGGGAAACACGGGGTAGACGACACCAGGACACGGCGGCTGGAGCAGGGAACACGTGGTCGGCCCCACCGGGACACGGCGACTGGAGCAGGGAAACACGTGGTCGGCCCCACCAGGACACGGCGGCTGGAGCAGGGAAACACGTGGTCGGCCCCACCAGGACACGGCGGCTGGAGCGGAAACACGGGGTAGACGACACCAGGACACGGCGGCTGGAGCAGGGAAACACGTGGTCGGCCCCACCAGGACACGGCGGCTGGAGCAGGGAAACACGTGATCGGCCCCACCAGGACACGGCGGCTGGAGCAGGGAAACACGGGGTAGACGACACCAGGACACGGCGGCTGGAGCAGGGAAACACGTGGTCGGTCCCACCAGGACACGGCGGCTGGAGCAGGGGAACACGTGGTCGGCCCCACCAGGACACGGCGGCTGGAGCAGGGGAACACGTGGTCGGCGGATCAGGACATGGCGGCTGGAGCGGGGAAACACGTGGTCGGCCCCACCAGGACACGGCGACTGGAGCAGGGGAACACGTGGTCGGCGGATCAGGACATGGCGGCTGGAGCAGGGAAACACGTGGTCGGCCCCACCAGGACACGGCGGCTGGAGCAGGGAAACACGTGGTCGGCCCCACCAGGACACGGCGGCTGGAGCAGGGAAACACGTGGTCGGCCCCACCAGGACACGGCGGCTGGAGCAGGGAAACACGGGGTAGACGACACCAGGACACGACGGCTGGAGCAGGGAAACACGTGGTCGGTCCCACCAGGACACGGCGACTGGAGCAGGGGAACACGGGGTCGGCGGATCAGGACATGGCGGCTGGAGCAGGGAAACACGTGGTCGGCCCCACCAGGACACGGCGGCTGGAGCAGGGAAACACGTGGTCGGCCCTACCAGGACACGGCGGCTGGAGCAGGGAAACACGGGGTAGACGACACCAGGACACGGCGGCTGGGGCAGGGAAACACGTGGTCGGCCCCACCAGGACATGGCGGCTGGAGCAGGGAAACACGGGGTAGACGACACCAGGACACGGCGGCTGGGGCAGGGAAACACGTGGTCGGCCACACCAGGACACGGCGACTGGGGCAGGGAAACACGTGGTCGGCCCCACCAGGACACGGCGGCTGGAGCAGGGAAACACGTGGTCGGCCCCACCAGGACACGGCGGCTGGAGCAGGGAAACACGTGGTCGGCCCCACCAGGACACGGCGACTGGAGCAGGGGAACACGGGGTCGGCGGATCAGGACATGGCGGCTGGAGCAGGGAAACACGTGGTCGGCCCCACCAGGACACGGCGACTGGAGCAGGGAAACACGTGGTCGGCCACACCAAGACACGGCGGCTGGAGCAGGGAAACACGTGATCGGCCCCACCAGGACACGGCGGCTGGAGCATGGAAATACGTGGTCGGCCCCACCAGGACACGGCGGCTGGAGCAGGGAAACACGTGGTCGGCCCCACCAGGACACGGCGGCTGGAGCAGGGAAACACGTGGTCGGCCCCACCAGGACACGGCGACTGGGGCAGGGAAACACGTGGTCGGCCCCACCAGGACACGGCGACTGGGGCAGGGAAACACGTGGTCGGCCCCACCAGGACACGGCGACTGGGGCAGGGAAACACGTGGTCGGCCCCACCAGGACACGGCGGCTGGAGCAGGGAAACACGTGATCGGCCCCACCAGGACACGGCTGCTGGAGCATGGAAATACGTGGTCGGCCCCACCAAGACACGGCGGCTGGAGCAGGGAAACACGTGGTCGGCCCCACCAGGACACGGCGACTGGGGCAGGGAAACACGTGGTCGGCCACACCAGGACACGGCGGCTGGAGCAGGGAAACACGTGGTCGGCCCCACCAGGACACGGCGACTTGGGCAGGGAAACACGTGGTCGGCCCCACCAGGACACGGCGACTGGGGCAGGGAAACACGTGGTCGGCCACACCAGGACACGGCGACTGGGGCAGGGGAACACGTGGTCGGCCCCACCAGGACACGGCGACTGGGGCAGGGAACACGTGGTCGGCCACACCAGGACACGGCGGCTGGAGCAGGGAAACACGTGGTCGGCCCCACCAGGACACGGCGACTGGGGCAGGGGAACACGGGGTCGGCGGATCAGGACATGGCGGCTGGAGCAGGGAAACACGGGGTAGACGACACCAGGACACGGCGGCTGGAGCAGGAGAGCACGGGGTCGGCCCCACCAGGACACGGCGGCTGGAGCAGGGAAACACGTGGTCGGCCCCACCAGGACACGGCGACTGGAGCAGGGAAACACGGGGTCGGCCCCACCAGGACACGGCGACTGGGGCAGGGAAACACGGGGTAGACGACACCAGTACACGACGGCTGGAGCAGGGAAACACGGGGTAGACGACACCAGGACACGGCGGCTGGAGCAGGAGAGCACGGGGTCGGCCCCACCAGGACATGGCGGCTGGAGCAGGGACACACGGGGTAGACGACACCAGGACACGGCAGCGACAGAAGCGACCGGCCATCAGCCGCCCGGTGATGGATGGCAAACGCTGAGGCGTCGACAGTCGGCCGACTCCGGCCTTCGGATGATAAATGACCGACCAGTCGACGGACGTGTCTCAGCTGCGCCGCAGCCGCCACAGCCGCCGCAACCGCAGCTGCCGCAGCTGCCGCCGCAGCCGCACCAGCCGCAGCTGCCGCAGCTGCCGCCGCAGCCGCACCAGCCGCAGCTGCCGCAGCTGCCGCCGCAACCGCAGCTGCCGCAGCTGCCGCCGCAGCCGCACCAGCCGCACCAGTCGCCGCACCCGCCGCTGCAGCCGCCGCAGCAGCTGCCGCAGCTGCCGCAGCCGCCACAGGAGTGCTTCCCGCAAGGTGCAGTATGAATGGATAGCAAAGGAGCACGCGCTTGTTGGCGGCGTTGCACCACGGACGTGCGGCGATAAACAGGTAGCGAACTTTACCAGAGGTGGGTGCAGCCAGTGGCACAGCCAGGATTTTCCTAAGGGGCGGGGTCCGACCAAAAAACTGCAATGAATCATGGACAGGTTTCAATTATTTTTTTGCAATGAATCACGGCACGTGAAGCGCGCCGACAATTTCGGGTTTTGAGTGGTGAAAATCTCATAAATTGAAGTTTTTTGGCTTTTGGTGGTGAAAATCACATTTCGTGTTCGATCGAGTGTATTTTTAGTGCATAAGGGGAAGGCGGCTCCCGGGTCCCCATTGGCTGCACCTCTGGTTGCAGCTGATGGTGGCTGTCTTGTTTGTTGTAAGAATTATTGTCTGGCATTGTTCATGTAATCAGTAGCTGTCACAATGTCGCAAGTAATGTTGCAGGTTTCTTCGACATGTGAGGTTGGTAATAGTGATGACCAGCATATACCATTTGCTGAAGTTGTACCCACTGAAGTGCTCAGAGCGGAGAGATGGTGATAGCCATTGAACCCCGTTGAAAATTAATAAAGACAATTAACAATTTCATGTTTAATGTTATTTAATTTCGGACCAACGGTTCCGTTTCGGAAGTCCTACCTGTATCTGAAGAACAGAATGCTTTCATTTCTTAACTTATGGTAATTAAATTCCGCATGCCCAAGGACTACCATATTTGCTTACTTCTGCTTATCAAAAGCTTCTCTCCAACACAAGCCGGTTAGGCCCGCCAATGATTGTAGCGAATAATGTGTTTTTCCAAACGGCAAGTTTAGCACTATGTAGTGTAGTTCAGCAAAAGAAGAGCTGATGTACGGAAATACCATACGCTTCGGAAACTTCCCTGTGATCAATAGAGCAAACATAAATAGAACAGCGAACTACCAGACTCAGCCAGGTAAATGCAGGGGAAGATAAAATGAGCCATAAAACGCTCAGCTGTACTCCTCAGATACACGCCTTGAAAGACTGGAGTCGTCCACACCTCCTCCTGTCCCAAGGGCCGTTTCACGTCGAGAAATGGTGAGGAGGCTGGTTCCTGACAGCCCGTTTTTCCTGCATGCTCAGTAAGCCTGCTCCACTCAGGCTAGTTTGGAGCTATTCTTGTCGTGACCGTAGTAGACATGGCCGGCCTGTCGGCTAAGTGGCAACAGTTGTTCGCTGTGTGCTCTGCTCTATAACGGCAGTGTCTTCACCGCTATACATACCGAACCAATTACTCACATCGGAACAGGTTCCTGTACAAAAGCGGTCGTGACATGGCAGACGCGGGGCTGAGTCGGCGACAAATCGGCGGAGGGTGAGGACCGGCCATCGTCAACGGTACATCGTAGGCCGTCCATACCGGCGACACTCACCGTACGTCGTCGATGCGGATGGTGCGATCGGCTGGACACGCCCGGAGGCCGCGCGGCAGGCTGCAGAACCTCGCCCGAGGGTCTCCGGCCGCCGCCAGGTCACACTCGGAGCGGGGCCGCGGCGGCAGACGGCCGCCGCCGGCCGACACGCTCTGCAGCTGCGACCAGCGCCGCTGCAGCGGACGCTGCCTGCCGGCCGACCTCATGGTCACGTGGTCGTCGGCCAGGTCGCGGTCACCGGGCCTCAGGGCGGCCACGCTGCTCGAGTGGGCGGCGGCGCCGGCGTCCCGCGCCATCGCCGGCGGCGCTGGAGAGAAGTCGATGGTGGTCTCGTTGAGCGAGGCGCTCGGCTGGCGCGTGGACACGTGCTGCGACGTCGTGCGGTCGGGCTGGTCCGCCCGCTCGAGCATGAGGTCGAGCTCGCGCTCTATGGCCGAGCACTGCAGTACGTGGCCGGGCTGAAGCGGGCTGGACGTCAGCGGGCCCATCTGGCTGGCGACGGACACGTCCTGGCAGCTGGTCGAGAACGTGCTGAGCCGCTGGTGCTCTTCCACCACCTGCAGGCTGGAGCGCGAGAAGCGCGCCGGCTTGGGTGTGTGGCCGGGCCTGGCCCTCGGCCGCGGCAGCGTCGACGACTCCCTGCTCGACATCAGGATCGGCTTGGGCGGGCACGCCTCGCTGGCGCACTTCGCCGCGCGCCGCGACGGACTGGCGCCCCGCATGATCTTGGACAGGGTCCTGGCGAACGACCGCTTCTCGAAGCGCACTCGCCGCTCGCGCTTGTGGTCGTCACTCTGCGAGTCGCAGTTGGATTCGCCCGAGTCGGAGAATCCAGAGTCCTGGCTGCGCTGACTGGTGGGAGAGCCCAGCAGCTTGCTCCTCGCGTCGGGCTTGTAGTCGGCGCTGCAGTCTTGCAGGCTCTTCTGCTCCAGGTTCTGCACTCGACAGAAGAAGTCGATGCCTTTGCTGCTGTACCCACGTACATTCTCTACGCCACAGGTGGTGGTGCTGTTGCTCTTTGAGAAGCACTTACCGGCAACTGCGTCGGCGGCCTGCGCATGGGGGGCACGCACGTTATTTTGCGGCTCGGTGGTGTTCATCTTGGCTGTGGAGGCTAACTCGAGCTCTTTGCCAGAACTGGTTGGGTCAAACAGCCTGCGCCGCGTGCCTCGCTGCTGATGGCGGCGGGCCTGCTGCTGCGGCGAGATGCCGGACGGCGGCGGCGGCGGCGGCAGGTGAGCGGCGTTCAGCGGGTGTCTGTAGATGGGTGCCCGGATCGGCACCACCGTCAGACACGTGTCCGAGGCGTACTGGCGGTCGGTGGAGACCGGTCGGCTGGCGGTGCTGCTGTCGGCGAACACGGGCCGCAGTGGCGGACTGAGAGCTGCGCCCTGGCGCGCCGCCTCACGCAGTCGGCTGTAGTTGAGCGGGCTCGGCCGCACTGCACTCATGCTGGCCCTGCAACAGCCGACAGTGCACCTGTTAGCGCCGCACACGTCCACCGACTGGGATGACCGGCGAGCAGCGGGCCGATCGTCCGCTGGGAAGGCTGGCCTGGTGGCGCTGCCTCGCCGTGATGGATTGCCCCGGGTCTGGTCCCAGACACAGACGGACCACCCAGCTCGTTTCGGACCTGGTCCGGGGTTCCGAGTACACGGGCATGTCGAGCTAAGTATCAGCCGTCTGGCGAGATAATGCTGGTATTTCGTGCGATTTTCAACCAACTGAAACATTTGCGTGGTATCTACACAAATCTGTCGCGAGTCCAATGGCAAGACTCTCCGCCAGACGTCTACAGGTGGCTGTTCACTACACGCCCAACCATGCAAATGTCAACTGATACTTCACGCTTGGCGGCACGAACGCCTGCTCTGCAGGGCACTATTGCGGTCGCAATCAAGTCATCTCAGTCTGGTAACACCACACTCAGACACTCGGCACAGGTGATGCAACCTCCTGCCGCCGTCAGCCCAGTTCTCCACACTTCTCGCCGCCACAAATGGCACTGGCTGCCACGCGCGGGTCTCCAGGTCGGACGCCCGGAGCTGCGGTTGCAGTGCGATAAGCGCGCCAGCGCGGTGGGATTACTCTGTCCGACTGCACGTGCAGAGGGTGGTGGGGGGGGGTGCGGCTGGTGATAGGGAGCTGTGGAGGTCGTGCAGAGGGAGAGTGACGCGACTGGTGATAGGGCGCTGTGGAGATCGTGCAGAGGAGGGGGAGTGATGCGGCTGGTGATATGGCGCTGTGGAGGTAGCGGCCGACGCGTGAGATTGGGAGGGGGGGTGATGTGGCTGGTGATAGGGCACGGTGGAGGTAGCGGCCGACGCGTGAGCTAGGGGGGTGATGTGGCTGGTGATAGGGCACGGTGGAGGTAGCGGCCGACGCGTGAGCTAGGGGGTGATGTGGCTGGTGATAGGGCACGGTGGAGGTAGCGGCCGACGCGTGAGCTAGGGGGGTGATGTGGCTGGTGATAGGGCACTGTGGGGGTAGCGGCCGACGCGTGAGATGGGGGATGATGTGGCTGGTAATAAGGCGCTGTGTGGGTCGCGGCAGACGGGTGAGATGGGGGATGATGTGGCTGGTAATAAGGCGCTGTGTGGGTCGCGGCAGACGGGTGAGATGGGGGATGATGTGGCTGGTAATAAGGCGCTGTGTGGGTCGCGGCAGACGGGTGAGATGGGGGATGATGTGGCTGGTAATAAGGCGCTGTTGGGTCGCGGCAGACGGTGAGATGGGGGATGATGTGGCTGGTAATAAGGCGCTGTGTGGGTCGCGGCAGACGGTGAGATGGGGGATGATGTGGCTGGTAATAAGGCGCTGTGTGGGTCGCGGCAGACGGTGAGATGGGGGATGATGTGGCTGGTAATAAGGCGCTGTGTGGGTCGCGGCAGACGGGTGAGATTAGGCAGCACGGTTTGCCGGTCTCAGAAGAGATACGCTGCGAGCTGTCAGACAGGCGCAAGTTGAGCTCGGTTAAGGACTGACTCGGTGCTGAAGTATGCAGAGCTCTGTCGAAAGCTCAATTACACTCAGATGGTAGAACTCGGCTGAGGGTTGATGCAGGCCTGGGGACGCAGAGTTCTGATCGCCTCCTATTTTCAACATCCATGCTTAATAGTCAGCTTGTTTTAATGTTCCTACTGCTCAGATATAATCAATTGACAGATAATCATTTGACAGAGTCTCACTCTCAGATATAATCATTTGATAATCTCAGATCAGAGAAACATTTACCATGGATCGGGCAGAGTAAACTTTGGTAGCAAGTTCTGCTTCACTTGTACTACAAGTTGTAGTTGTAGTTGTAAGTAGTAGCTTTTATGAAACAGTCGGCCTTAATTTAGCCCAGGATGGTAGTAAGTAGTAAATTGTATGTAGTAGATTTGAAGTAGTAAATTAAAATTACATATCTTGCTTTATGGAACATAATTTTACAACTACCACTTACTACTTACACCGAAATTTTGCTTTATGAAACAGACTACTGAGTCTTGGCACAGCCAAGCTATACGTCTTTGCAATAGGGATGAGGGGTGTCTGAAATCAAGTACCGCACCTGCCCACCGCAGCAGCACATACGCTTACATCAGATTACTCGTCTCCGTCTGGTGGAGGAACCCAGTGTGGTCAGCGTTGACGCAAGCGGCGGGCCTGTTCCAGGAACGGCGAGCCAACTGTTCCCAAGATCGGCTCAGGGGGCGGCCGGCTCACAGGCAGCTGGTCGTGTGGCGCGAGGCCGCGGCTGCACGACTGCCGGCGGGGTCTGCTGCCGCCGCGTGGTGACCACCCTGGGCCGAGGTCGGCGTAGCACAGGTAGCCGGCCGGTGGCGGCCAGCGCGCACCGATCTCGATGGGACGCCGCCGCCGCCGACCCCCTGGTGAGTGTGTGGGGGGGGGGGAGGCTCTCGCAGCGCTGGCGTCCCGGGTCCAGATAAATCGACACGAAACCGCCGGTGCCGGTGCCGAGAGACGGATGGCCGGTGCCGCGTGCGCCGGTCGGAGCTGTACGGTACACTGGCGAATGGTCGTATTCGGCGCCGGCCGGAGTTGTACAGTACACTGAATGGTTGTATTCCGCGCCGGCCGGAGTTGTACGGTACACTGAATGGTCGTATTCCGCGCCGGCCGGAGTTGTACGGTACACTGGCGAATGGTCGTATTCGGCGCCGGCCGGAGTTGTACGGTACACTGGCGAACGGTCGTATTCCGCGCCGGCCGGAGTTGTACGGTACACTGAATGGTTGTATTCCGCGCCGGTCGGAACTGTACGGTACACTGAATGGTTGTATTCCGCGCCGGTCGGAGCTGTACGGTACACTGGCGAATGGTCGTATTCCGCGCTGGTCGGAGTTGTACAGTACACCGGCGAATGGTCGTATTCGGCAATATTTCATCGGGCTGTGCACTCTGTTGGATGTCGAGTGATCAGCGACTCCTGGGAATTGTCTGGCTTGTTCTTTAAACACATTCTTTTCTGATCGGTAAATTGCGTACTAGTCTTTCAATGTCAGCACGGGCCGTTGTCAACCCCTGTAGCGTCAGTAAGTACCCGAATATATCACTTAAAGATGTATCAACGAGAGGTTCGAAACACAAGAGTGCTGAAGACACCAAACAGTATTATAATATCTACAATGGTTATTTCAGTTCGATTTTGCCATGCACGAAGTCTAGGCTAGCCCCTTATATGACAGAATGTCAGCAAATGTTTGGCAATGCAAACGCCTTCCGACAGGCTCAGATGGAGTGATTTTCTGGACCATCTCGAGGTGAGCTGGTTTGACTTGCTCACCCGCATCACGCAATACACCTGTGAGGTCACACGCAGTCTGTGTTTAGCCATCGGACGGACAGAGCAGATCACCGTCTTTCACATCGCCTCCCTGAGAAATCCCACCGAAGCTGGTTTTTGTGGACTGCACCGATCTACGCGTTGAGGTTGCACACCTTGATCGTGATCGGAATCCATCGAAACGATGCCACGTGACACCTGTGATGGTGTCCCCAACTCGTGTGCCTGAGGAAAACAGCTCGCGTCTGAGGCACGTCCAGCCGGCACGACCGAACGAGGACAGAACGAGCGTGCCGTTGTTTGCCTGCGCCGCCTTGCCGCCGTTGCGTAAGCGGTCGTTTCACGTGTCGCGCGCGGCGTGCGATGGGCCGGGTCAGGTGCGTGACGCGACCGGCGACTTGTCGTAACGGTCGTCACGAGTCACACCGACGCGGCTCGCCGGCGGGGCGCCCGCGGCACGGGCTCGCTGTCGGCTCCGGCTCCTGCCTGCGACGGCTGCGCGCAGCCGTCGGGTTCCTCTCGTCGCCGTCGGCTTGCCGCTCGGACACACTTACCGCCGCGGTAGCTACCGCGCTGGGAAATCGCCGGCAAAAGGGACGGCAAGGACACGCTCCGGTCGGCCGGCGGAGTGACACTGTCTCGGGACCGGCACGTCGGTCCGTGCGACTGCGGTCAGCTGAGCGACTGCCGAGCCGCTGGCTGTTTCGCAAGAAGCCACCGCCGGTCACTGCCGCGCGTGCCGTAATTGCCACCTCGGTAGCGCATGTGCCAACAGTGGCCTCGGACTGGTACAGAATGTTCATACACACAGCCGGCGGCCGCTTCTCGCAGCCAGTGAAAACGAATGTCGGTCAACGGCGCAACTATAAGGTCGATGACCCATGTGTGTGTGCCGTTCAAAAAACAAAATGTCATTCCGAAGGCCTGTCGAGTATTCGGCGGCTAATATAACACGTCCGACCGTCCGACCACTTCCCATCCCGTCAGCGTCCGTGTCATTATCTCACGAGCGCCTTAAAACCCACAGCAGCTGTCTGTAATGAAGCGATTTCGTGTCCGAAAGCGTCGCGGCCAGATGTGTCGCCAGCTTGGCCACCATATCTAATGGTCCCTCTCCAACACAAGGTCGGCCAGAGGTCAATGGCCGCCGACGGACGGTCAGAGAGCGGAGCTCTGATGGGCGTCGGACGGAGCGACAGCCGGGACAAATGGGGGTCCGGTGAGGTCTTGTACAGTGCATCACGACCATCCCTCGAGTGGGTAGCGGCTTAATTGACCCCACATGCGGAAACAAATCGACGGAGCCGTCTTTATGGGCGGGCGTCCATTACCACTCTGATACGGCACACATGCTGGTGTGTTTTAGGACATCGTTAGGTCATAAACCAACGCCTTTCGGTCCGTGTTCACGAAGAGCTTTGTGCATCTGAAACCAAACCAGGTTAGGCGGCATAGCTTGATAAGCGCAATCAAAATTACACCCAGTGCCAGCCAGACCACTTTGTATTCTATTAGTCTGGAATTATCACTTTGCAGGAGATGGCCTATCTATAAAGGCAACTTTGTCTAAATGACGTTTAGCAATTACACAAAAATGAACTTCTACAGGCGGCCTTGGTGTGTCAGATATAGAAAAAGTTTTTGACTAAGATCCAATAGACTACAATTATAATTATTATATGATAAAAATATCCCCCTGGATGAAAAATTTCGGGTTTATGCCATGGTAATGTTTTGATGCATAGGTGCATATACATATTAGTTGGTTTTTGAAATATATAGCACCCAATCCTCTCAAGCGTAAAACAAAATGGCGTACAATATGTCGTTCCTTGTCTAGGTGCATATGTGTTAGATTTTAAGTACCAATCAGCCTTAAGTGGTCTTGGGTGCATATTTCCATGAATTCGTGAGCATGGACGCAGTTCAGGACATTAGATTTGTCCCAAAAAGCTTGTGGTTAAAAACGTGGAAAATTGGAAATGTGAACGTGGTTCCTACTTTGAGACGATCGTAGACGCCATACAATTCCACGGGAATAATATATGTCCATGATAAACACTGCACTTCACGAGGGACCAGGCCCATGAGCTTAAGATCTCTTCAAAGACTTCGTAGAGGGATATTTATCTTAAGATCTCTTCACAGACTTCGTAGAGGGATATTTATCACCACACGATTGAAACGGAGAGCCGGGTAGCAAAGGATTTAATACAAACCGGTTCACGTCGTCCTGGCTATTTCCCCTTTCGAGCCATGCCAGTAGATATAGAAGCCGCTGAATTCACTCGAGCTATGTCTATGCAACTGGCCGGCTTCGGGTCGCGCCGGTTCGCATTCGCCTCCAGTCCACCGTGCGCCTCTATTGACTGGGGGCCGGGCCGGGGCGGCCTTTAATAGGGCGCCGATGGGGACGGTGCGTGTGGAAGAAAGCCGCCGGCGCGCCGGCCGCGCCCGGGCCGCCGGAACAGATGTTTGTTGGGTTTAAATGCCGCCCTCCGCGGCCGCCGCCCGGGCCGGCTCCATTTGCGATCGGTGTCCATTGTGGGCGCCGGGGAGGGAACAATGCCGGCCAACGGCCGCCTCTTGTCTGGCCCGGCACCACTGACGCCCTGTTTACCTTCCAGATGGATGGAATGTCTGGCGAGGCTGACCGACGCGCACGCAGACACGCTAAATCTAACACATTTATTGTTCCCATCTGTACACATTCCGCGTTTTATATTTGACAAAATGTACTGGTGGCTGTGAAAATAGGTTGCACGGAAGCAGCTTGTTTAATTGCATCCACATATTTCAATATCGATTTGTCAGTTGACATGAGTAGCACATGGCGTACACATGTCGCTCGCGACTGCCTGAGGCCAATGCTCAGGTACAAAGTCATATCGGGTGTGATGATAAGTGTACAAAGAAATGTACTCCGTACATGAAATCGAGACGCTCAAGCATTCTAAAGTGAGAAGGCCTTCACAAAGTGATTCATCAGCAATGCTTTTCATGCATCGCCATGTGCCCAATGGCACATTTCCAATATCATGAGTGTTGTAATGTCAATAAGTACAGAAATATCCATAGATGGCCCTTTTTACCGATGAACTGATGGCGTCTAAAGCTTGCTGTGGTGGTGCTTTCGCATGATTTTGGTGCTATCAAGGCGGTGCCTTTGCATGATTGCAGTGTTATCAGGGTGGTGTTTGTCCACGTATCACCCGAATGCTAAGCTTCCCATGCTGAGATCGAACTCCACTAATTATAGGTGACGCTCAAGCAGCACCTGTTAACTCTTAGACCCCACACATTGCGTATTGGATGGCGAGGTAACGGCATTCTGACCCCACCCATTGTGTATTAGATGACGAGGGAATGGCGTACTGACCCCACCCAGTGTGTAGAAGATGAGGGAATGGCGTACTGACCCCACTCATGGTGTAGAAGATGACGAGGGAACGCATTTAATCGTGAGAAGAGCGTGCTTTCAGTGTATGATATCTCAGAAATTACCAAAAAATGTCGTACAATCGCTGACTACGCACTTCACCCGTACAGCTGAATAATATGGCCTCCCGAAAAACGGCAAACTCGATATACCACTGCGTCCCATAGTTTCAGCATGCCGAGATCCCGCAGACAAGCTTTTCTGGTTCATGTGCAAAATTCTAACCCAAATTTTGGGTTTCGTACCAGCACATCTGACAAACACTGACAGCTATCCAGACAAAGTGCGGGAATGCTTTCCAAAGCGCTTGCCGGTTGGCAGCATAACATTCACTATGGATGTGACAAATCTCTATGGAGGCATTCCCATACAGGAAGGTATTGATGCGGTCCTAAAACTACTTGAACAAAAGCTGAACAATATGAATATATTCAGCCTGAGCTTACCGGAATGTGAAGTGCTTCTGAACCGTCTTTACCATGATAACATTAACAATAGAATAACAATAACATTCTTAGATTCGGCGACTCAGTCATCAAGCAAACCAAGGGAGTTGGCATGGGAAACCGCTGTGCCCCTCACCCTGCATGCACTCGTTGCTTGAAACTTGCAGCTTTCTTGCACGTGTTAAAAACAAAATTATTAGCGAAAACATCTTTGAAGCCAATCATCAGCCTACGGTACATCAACGACGTATTTAGAGTTTCGACTCATAGTATTAAATAATTGATGGAGCTTTACACAAGCATAAACATGGAGTATCCAGAAATATCCTTCTCCATGGAACACTCATTAGACATGGGCTCCATTGGATTTTTGGATACATGGTTCACCGTTCATGCTGGTGGTTCATACTCGACATAATTATATGTCAAGCCCATGACACCCCCAGTAATATTAAACTATTATTCAGCCCACTCCATGAGCACTAAATCGGCAATACTTTCATCGCAGATGTTAAGAGCCGCAAGGGCATCGTCGGATGAGGACGCTTGTTTGCGGAGTTCGCGCAAAATTGATGAATTGTTTGTCACTAATTGATAACCCAGGTACAGAGTATCGATGGCAGCTAAAAGGGCCATGAGCTGGTTGGAAATGGGGCAAAGCAGCAGCACACACGTAAGCAGAATATCCGTGACAAAGAATAAAGAGATACTTATATTAGACTACCATATATAAACGATGCACTTTGTACAAGCGTCGATCGGATTGTGAAATAATCTGGAATAAAAAAAGATTGAAGATGGCATGGACTAGTAGTAGTACACTGAAATCCAGATTAGTAAAATCGGTACTGCAAAATCCTCAGTGTCCTTCGGGTAACCGAGTATTTCACACCTGCATCAATGGCCTAAAAGGGAAATGCAGTAAAAATAACATGGTGTACAAAATTGTTTGCAAAGCATGCCGTGATCAATTTAATTTCATATTGGCGAAACTAAAAGACCTATCAGGGAGCGCTACAACGAGCATATCAGTGACGCACGTTTGATATGCTCCTACACTCACACAGGCGAACACATTTACGGAAGTCACCCATCTATGGACCATTCTGAGACCAACGCTAATTTTTATGTAGAGCTACTGGCGTCAGCTAGAGCCAACGCACATCTAAAGGTTTTGGAGTCCCTATGTATTCGAAACACACATCCTACCATGAATTCCCAGAACACCTCGTGGTACATCACATAACCATATTGTTTAAAATGTACTTGTTACAGTATTTGCTCTCATACCAAAGACATAACAAAGTAGTCAGAGGTGACAAATGGAGAGATGATCCAATGACAGGGAGACTAGGGGTGAACGAGGAGAAGAGACAGAGGAAGGGAAGGGAAGGGAAGAGAGAGAGAGAGAGAGAGAGAGGAGAGAGAGAGAGAGAGAGAGAGAGAGAGAGAGAGAGAGAGAGAGAGAGACAGAGAGACAGAGAGACAGAGAGAGAGAGAGAGAGCGAGAGAGAGAGAGAGAGAGGGGGGAGAGAGAGTCAGTGCAGCGCGAAATGAGCAAGGGACGACAGAGCGACAGGGGCGGTGACTGCAGAACATGTGTGAGATCCTTCTGATATTTGGAAACGTGCTTACCGCGTATGTTGATAATTATCTCAGTGCATGCGAGATGTGAAAGTAACGTCTGGTTGAGGCGGCAAAATATGCGAAGTTGCTATTAGAATTCAGAGCGTGATTTCATGGTATGATTTCTGTCATGAACTGTGTAGATCAAATATTGTTACTCTTGAAAATGATCCAACTCGAGAAGTTTGAGACCTTAATATAACGAATTGTTACGCAAAATACAATATTCCTTACCAATGTGGGCCATAGCGTGTCATCTTATCTTACTTCCAATGACGAGGGAACGACGTTCTGACCCCATCAATTGTGTGTCAGATGACGAGGGAACGGCGCACTGACCCCACCAATTGTGTGTTAGATGACGAGGGAACGGCGCGCTGACCGCACCCATTGTGTTGTAGATGACGAGAGAACGGCTCACTGACCCCAGCCATTTCTCGTGCGTGCATATTCCGTATATATGGAGCACAGCAGTATAAATACTGTGGTAAAGGTAGTGCATATTCCGGCAACAACTTGCCCTCACCGTATCCGGGAAATGCCAAGGGACTGCAATGCTGCATGATGCACTAGCCGACCAGTCATCTGATTGGATAATGCATTACATGTGGCCCAGCCACAGAAAACATGACATGTTTACGACGCTGCTCTGCATAAGTCCATGTGATACGATCATGGGTGAATATTACCAGCAAAGCTGGTGTTGTTGAAATGGAAAGTGGATATTGTGTAGCGGACTAAGCGTTGACAAATGTTTATAAATTTGGTGCTGAAGAAAAACGCGTCAAATAACCTTATGCTGATATTACAGCAACAAAAAAGGATCCAAATTCGGACTGTATGCATCTCGGCCACGGGCCTTCCTCAACAGTAGGAAGACTCTTCTGTTGAGAAAAGCCCTTTGCCGAAATATATACAGTGCGAATTGTGATTTTTTTGTGTCGTAATATGATCATAAGGATATTTTACGCGTTTTTCTTACTCATAATCATGCTCAACACAGCACTGTACCTAATCAAATTTGGTGCTGCAGGTATAAAAGGTTATGGTGCAACCCCCATACCTGCAACACTACTTTTCCATCCATGGATAAAGCAATGAATCTGTAAGATCTGTAGGAAACTGCATACATACCTATGCCATATCGCGGGATGCTATGGATCTTTTAGCACATTGTCCTGCAAGTTTAAATTACTGGTATATCAGATAAAATTACATTTGGGCCCGGGAAATGCCACGGTCGCGTTCTCGGTCCATCTGATTACACGATTGCTTGATATGAGCCATGGACTTCCCTTACATCTAGTCGCTTTGCTCTGAGTGATCATGGAAGGTTTAGTTTTGATTATATCGGCAGGTGTGGAGATACAATTTTCAATTTTTTTTTGTAATGTTATATACGATGCGTGATGTACATTTTTTTTTATGGAGTAATAACCCTTTGGGTTTTCTCTTCAAAATAAGGTTGAGCTCCCTCCCAAAAAAATTACAAGATTTCTCAGCTGCATGAGAAAATCTTAACATTCAATCTTAACAATTTTAACAATCAGGTCGGGCTCACTGGAAATTTACAACCCAGACTGGCCTTCAAGGAAACAAGCTGGGATGTAGTGAAGAAGTGACATGTGCGCGCTTAAACCTGCTTTGAACTTTTGCTGTAAATTACACCAATTCGCTAATGATGCAGCGACCGCTAAGTATATACACTTTTTACTACCTGATACGTACTTTCCATCATCCTCCGACTCACCTGGCTCGGGACCCGTGCACGTGCTCGCTCGCGGCACCGTCCCGGCAGACTGATGACCCGTGCTCGCTCGAGGCACCGTCCCGGCAGACTGATGAGCCGTGCTCGCTCGCGGCACCGGCAGACTGATGACCCGTGCTCGCTTGAGGCACCGGCAGACTGATGACCCGTGCTCGCTTGAGGAACCGTCCCGGCAGACTGATGACCGTGCTCGCTCTCGGCACCGCCCCGGCAGACTGGTGGCCCGTGCGCGTGGTGGTCGCCTCGCCTACCCTCCCCTATGAAGCCGTCGGGCACGTTCTGTCCTGCGACGGCCGCTTCAATGCACCCCAATGGGCGACCGGCGGCGGCCCAGTCGGACGTCCTCAGACACGTTCCGCACGGAGACGCGGTGCGGACAGACACCGGAGCTGGTTTTTGTACGACTGTCGATGGGCCGACGGGAACACAGTGCGGCGGCGGCTGCAAATGTGGACACCGAGACGGTGGAAAGTCTATGGAGGAAATTCGCTGGTGAGGGGACGCCGCGAAGAAACCTGGCGCCCATCTAGTGGACGATCAGGCCCCTGGTACAGCGTCGAGCATGTATACATCGGTGCACTGTTAACGCCTTTTTGCGCTCTTCTGAGACGCTGTTGCGGCGGCAGCGATGTCGCGTGTTTCCCCGCGGTGTGTTTCTATTTCAGCGACGGTTTCAGTTGCGAGCAAGACGCACTACGAATTCAGCGTGATGTTACGAATGAAGACCGGCACCGCAGTTTGGTAGTCTGAGGGCGTTGGTTGGCCCCGGTCTAGAACCAATCAAGCATTCCAGCTTTCGGAGAGGAGAGAGAGAGAGGGGGGGGGGGGGTACTGAACGTTACGGAAATGGAAGAGTTGGAGTATAACGGACCCGACATAACCCAGCGCAGCCCGACTTTGTGTCGGGCCGATAGTGCTGGAGATATATCACCCGTTGTATCCACGAAATGTGAGATTCACTGAAACTAAAACTAATATTCACTGGTACCAAAAGTGACAGCTTCAAGCTCTTGATATGACGCGACGGATTGAAATGCATCAACTACTGGTACGAATGCATGATCTACAAACATCATTTAACACCACTTTTAAGGTCAGATATATTAGCATGCAGGACCAAACAAATGGCACCGTGATGTTCTGAGATTGCTGTAAATATCTTGCATGTTATGACGGGCGGAACTTGATACGGTGGGGGTCAGGGTATGGGCTGGGTGCGGTTTATAAATCTGGGCCGGTTTCGAGCCCTGTCCACGTCACTGACCGATCCGCTCAGCACGATTCCAGATGACAGCGGTAATTTATTCATCTGTTCATGTTCAACGCCCACGATTAATTATGGCAGTGAAAACAATAGGCAGCAGTTAGCCGTAATATACTATAACGATTATCTGTAATTTGAGTGCAGCGACATGGTAATCATGAACAAAATCGCACCAGTTTGTTGGCTCTTGTTATTATATATTAGCTGGCGGGCGAGATCATCTACTGCTATCACGAACTTTCGGGCTTGCGCTCACTGGCTGCATCGGTGGGCTTCCACGTATGCAGCTCACGTACAGCACACGCATCAGACGTCGCTCCCGGGCATTCGTTCGATGACCACTTCCCCCAAAGCGCCTGACCAAGGCTGCAGCAGGCGACGAACTAGGGCATGCGCCGGCCGGCCCTCGGCGTGAATACGGCAATCAGTGCGAGATTGCGTTCGCTCCTGGGCCCATTCGTATTGCCGTGAAGGCTGGCTTACGCCGCATCAAGGCTGTCGGTCCATTTCCGAATTGGGCGGCGTACCGCATGTGCGGTGTTGTAGCGGACGTCGAGGTAGCGTGGCTTATCTCGGCGAACTCGGCGGTCCGACCACAGCAGTTCTGACCGATTTCACCCCACCCATGCGGCAAGCACATTTCGGGGCTCACCGAATAGTTGGCGCACTCCAAACTTTGATACCGGTGTGGATATTTTGTTCTTGCATACACGTGACGACAGCCACAAATTATGCATATTCATCAGCAATGTATTGGTCGTCTTCTACTATGGTACTCTTTGCTTTTGCATCCGTATCATGCTGTGTTATTGAAATCGTATAGATATCATATTTCATCAGTCATATAGGCACTTGTTGCTTGGACGCTCTGATTAAAAAAAGTTATCAAACCAAAATGTCCTGCTTTGTAAATGGGGTGGTAGGAGCTAGCTTATAACTGGGATAGCTGATTTTGAACTATTTTCTTGCACACGACGCCATAAGGCTATTGGTAAAATATCAAGAGAGAGAGAGAGAGAGAGAGAGAGAGAGAGAGAGAGAGAGAGAGAGAGAGAGAGAGAGAGAGAGAGAGAGAGAGAGAGAGAGAGAGAGAGAGAGAGAGAGAGAGAGAGAGAGAGAGAGAGAGAAAGGGAGAGAGAGAGAGAGAGAGAGAGAGAGAGAGAGAGAGAGAGAGAGAGAGAGAGAGAGAGAGAGAGAGAGAGAGAGAGAGAGAGAGAGAGAGAGAGAGAGAGAGAGAGAGAGAGAGAGAGAGAGAGAGAGAGAGAGAGAGAGAGAGAGAGAGAGAGAGAGAGAGAGAGAGAGAGAGAGAGAGAGAGAGAGAGAGAGAGAGAGCAGCTATCCGTCTACACCCCTCCCCTCCCGTCCTTAGCCTCTTTACTACGCATATTGCTATCTTACTGTTTGTTCTGTCAGATTAGTTGTCTATTCCGCCACAGAAGACCAAGATGAGGACAGCACAGAGATAAAGAGGAAGCTCGTCCACGGGGTGATGACTGCAGCAGTTTAATAACGAAGCATGACATCATCCCACTGTGAGCTGTGTTGGATCACTCCATCACTTGCATATCCATAAATATCACTTGCAACGTAGATGACGGAATCACTCCAGGCTGGCACATTGATGGCGCTAATGAACCGCATAACTCACGCACCGGAGCTGATCCATCTCGGACACGCGTCGCCACCGGAATTTGGCTCGGTTATTAGCCGTGACACGAGCTTTTTATGGCGGCGAGCAAGTGAGTAACGACTTACCCGGAATGGTCTGCCGATAAGTTTCAACTGATCAGCGTCTGCTGGCGGTCGGTCGACGGCCAGCACCACGACGGCGGGCGTAAGCAGTGGCGGTGGCGTGCCACAGCCCTGCGTGACGCAGCCCTGCGTGCCTCACGCCGTGCTCGCACGGTGCCGCCGTCGGTCGTTTCACTTTCCACGTTAGCTGGAACGTCCGCCGTGGGCGCTCTCGGCCGCTGCTCACCGCCGCGCCGGTCCAGCCACGGTGCCGCCCACGAGCAGTGTCCAACGCTTTCGCTTGGTCCGGTGCGGGGCGGAAGCGGTGCCGGTGCGGTCACAACCAGAGCGGATCATCAACTGACGGCGGCACGTGCCGCGATCCCTGGCCGCCCCCCCAACGCTCCCCCTCGTCCCGCAGCCGTCCGATCGGCCGCACCTGGACCGAGTGGACTTTAAACGCGGCGCGACCGTTGGCGGGCACCACATGACAGGCAGCCGGGTGCCGCTCTCCGGCCCGCTCCCCCGCTGCCCAGCCCCTCCCCATCTCCCTGCACAATGAGGGGATACGGGTGGGCCAGAGCTGGCTAATCGATGCGCTGGCAGCAGTGGTGCGAGACCGCTCCGACAGCTGCGTGGCGCCACGCTATTGCCGTGACTCATCCTGTACTATTAGTGTGGCGGCTGCATTACATTTACCCGAAATTAATCCCATAATTTGGCCACGTGCAGCCTGTTGAGCTAATCAATAGTTAGATACAATGTTGTTTGAGATATTGGCAGCACCAAAACATCCGCATCACTGTGATCTATCCACCTACGTGCATTACCTTACAATACTATTCTTGTGGTACTCAGCTTAAAACATTCTGGAACTACATCAGCTTACACTTCCGACGCATGACCATCCGGAAAATCTTCCAAGGGTGTGCTATATACATATTGCATGATCCCAACGGGCATACTCTTGGGTGCTCATTGACACGCACAAACACATACAAACATACACACAATCTTTCTTCTTTTTCGATATATATATATATATATATATATATATATATATATATATATATATATATATATCATATACGTATATGTATATATGCAATTTGTGTGTGTATCCGTTGCCAACCAATGTTTGGATTCCTTCAAGGAGTAAGAACTGTTATCCAATGTGCTGCCAATGTTGTTCGATATATTGTGCCAACCTGCCACCAATCCATATACGACACCTTTTAGAAGCTACAGTCCGAAAAAGTGAAAAATTGTTGAGTATTTCCGCCGGTGTATGGGCGGGTGAAGAATATTGGATCAGGTGTGTGATGTACTTACACATAGGGAATGGCTACCGACAGAACGAGTCGTGATTAGTCATCAGATGGATGCTTTCAAACGTTGCTTACTGAACAACTACAGGGCACTGCGTAGATGCTCAATCATGTTACTAACTTATATAAAACGAGACAAACAGAAAAGCTTTGCTAACTTTGCTCAAAAACCAAATAGGGCAATTTTTATGATAGGCAATTAAGCATGGTCATAGAACGATGGATTGAATTGAAGTTTGATGCGGAGTAAGAATGTAATGTTGTTGCTATACAAATCACATCTACGGAGGTTCGTTTGGCCTCCCTGGCACTCTAGCAGGCCAGCACAGAAGTGGTGGACCAAAGAGATGGTCGTGACCTCTCATGTCTTCAGAAGGGTCGACTGATCTTCCTTACCTCGTTACCCGCGGCCCCTAGATTGCTGCTGTACATACCGTTGAAATGTTAATTTAAAGTGGCAAGGTGGACATTAATCGATATATCACGAGGACTGAGGAACAATTCCGTAATGTTTTTCCCTATTGAGTCGATGGCCAACTACCACTGCAATGTCGTACACTGCGCTCTGTCTGTCTGCAAACGTTACGCATGTTGTTGCTGGGAAGTCCGAGGAAACTTATACCAGCCGTTGGGTTTCGCGATAAAAAGCAGCATCCATTTAACTATATACCCACAGTCATAATATACTGAACTCATATGTGGTGACGAAACAGTTGCATGTTCTAATCACCCAGATTAATAAACCGAGCCAACAGCCCGCAGCAGTTAAAGCACTTCCGAACACCTGCCATATTCATCCTCACTCAAATGCCAGTCTTCCGCTGTGGGCCGCGCAGACAAAACAAAAGCTGCAGGAATTGACAGCTCGATCCCTCAGCGTCTCCAAGTGTTTTCTCAAGACACCTCCTCGACCACACAAGCAAAATAGTGGCTGCCGCCCAAGCGGTGAAGTGGAACGTCAGAGGGTCGGCACGCGCCGCTCCACCCCGGTTTAAATGTCCCGCGCGGCTACCGTCAGCTGTCGCCGAGTCCATCTGCCGCGCGCGCCGTTGGGGGCCACCGGGGAGAGGCAGGTGGCACGGCTGCCTGCAGCCCCCCTCCCCCCGCCCCGCCGCCACCGCCACCGCGGACAAAGGCGGCAGAGAGCGCCCCGGGCTGCGGGGCCAGCCGGCGACCTGCGGCGTGTCACCTGGCTGCTGCTGCAGCCAATCACACTGCTGCGGC
Organism: Ashinkailepas kermadecensis; assembly: GCA_034440615.1. Lineage (NCBI taxonomy): Eukaryota > Metazoa > Arthropoda > Thecostraca > Neolepadidae > Ashinkailepas > Ashinkailepas kermadecensis. The sequence continues at coordinate 55,934 of JAOTOM010001237.1, forward strand.
AGAGAGCGCCCCGGGCTGCGGGGCCAGTCGGCGACCTGCGGCGTGTCACCTGGCTGCTGCTGCAGCCAATCACACTGCTGCGGCAGAGAGCGCCCCGGGCTGCGGGGCCAGTCGGCGACCTGCGGCGTGTCACCTGGCTGCTGCTGCAGCCAATCACACTGCTGTGGGTCAGCTTCAAATGTCCGGTGAAGGTGTGATGCGTCGCTGTGTCGCACCGGGGATTCAGCGGCGGGCTGGAGAGCCGTTAGTCGCGGAGCTCATTAGTGATCAGTTGGCACGACAGCCTGAGAAATACGAGTCGTAATGTGGGAACCGGCGCGCTTGGCTTCCTTCCGATGACGACTTAATTCTGGGGAGTGATTGGTGAGTTGTACTGGCGTTGGACGTCCTGAACATCGCCACAGACGAAGCTATTGGGGTGGAAAGGAGGGAGTCGTCCTTCAGTCGTTGTCGAAAATCGTGTTCCCCGTGTTTACCATACCACTTTCATGCCGTTCAACATCTAACCGACTATTTTTGCTGCCACCTCCGGTGGAGCCCCACCACTGGTGGAGTTCTGTTCCATGGCTTCAGTGGATCCACGATGCATTTTCACCTTACATGTTGCGTAGCTACAGACGGCATTTGTTCATGTGTTGCATGCAACAGACCTATGCTAAATTTCCTTGCAGCTAGTGGTTTGGAATTTCCAATAGGCCTAATGATAACTTTGCTCTGACCACGAGGTGCGGAACACTCAAAGACAACGAAATCTACACTACTTGGGCGGATGACAGCCGTGCGTCCATACCCACACTCAGCCAGCCATAACTAGCGAGAAGTGCGGGATGTATCTTGCTAAAGGATGGCACCGAGTACAATTGTACTCAACCGACACGTACCCTGGATCCCACAGTCACTAGGGGCATTTGTCAATGCTTGCTAATAGGGGCAGATTGATGGTGCCCACGGGATTGTGTGCCGGATGGCATACTCTTCAATTTATTATGCACCCCAAAGCAGTGTCTTACTTGAGCCAGAACTGGAGTTTATTGGCATTATATTATGCATACCTGTTTACACACCGCAAATGAACTTTGCGAGCTGCTGGTGTTCTTGCGCATTGGTTGCGAAACTTGTGAACACCTCCCATTGTAAACAGCAAACCGCAGCATAAGTGCTTGTCAAAAATACAGGAGTCCGGAAAGCTGATTTACCCAGAACATCTAAGCTCAACACTAACCGCTTAACGCAGCGGCTTGCTGGCCGCATCCAGCCAACACATCAGCGTGAGGCGGTGGTCACCAGGAGACGCCAGGTGGTCACCAGGAGACGCCAGGTGGTCACCAGGAGACACCGAGCTGACGGTGGTGGTCACCAGGAGACGCCGAGCTGACGGTGGTGGTCACCAGGAGACGCCAGATGGTCACCAGGAGACGCCAGGTGGTCACCAGGAGACGCCAGGTGGTCACCAGGAGACACCGAGCTGACGGTGGTGGTCACCAGGAGACGCCAAGTGGTCACCAGGAGACGCCGAGCTGACGGTGGTGGTCACCAGGAGACGCCAGGTGGTCACCATGAGACGCCGAGCTGACGGTGGTGGTCACCAGGAGACGCCAGGTGGTCACCAGGAGACGCCGAGCTGACGGTGGTGGTCACCAGGAGACGCCAGGTGGTCACCAGGAGACGCCGAGCTGACGGTGGTGGTCACCAGGAGACGCCAGGTGGTCACCAGGAGACGCCAGGTGGTCACCAGGAGACGCCGAGCTGACGGTGGTGGTCACCAGGAGACGCCAGGTGATCACCAGGAGACGCCAGGTGGTCACCAGGAGACGCCAGGTGATCACCATGAGACGCCGAGCTGACGGTGGTGGTCACCAGGAGACGCCAGATGGTCACCAGGAGACGCCAGGTGGTCACCAGGAGACGCCAGGTGGTCACCAGGAGACGCCGAGCTGACGCAAGTGGTGGGGGGGGGGCTTGTGCAGCTCAGGCCGGCTGAGGCGCCGCGGCCGTCGACAGATGACGCACCGAGGTGGCGTGTGCCGGCGGCACAGCCAGATGACACACCGTGCGCACCGGCCGGCAATTAGACGCGGGCGGCCAAAGGACGGCGCAACCGCCGCCGCCAGCAGCCGCTGCCATTCGGCAGTAATTTATGCCGGCTGTGCGCCGTAAACCGTGTGTGACTTGGTCGGCAGGAATTCGGATGCGCCGGCGGCGGCCGCGCGGGCCGCCGCCGGCGCCGACCGGCCATCATTGGACGGCGCCGATCGCTTAGCGGCGTTCGGCGGCGAGCGCGCAAGGCCGCCGCGCCGGAAACGCCACCGGTCGGCTCCGAGAACGGCGCGGCGGCGCCGGCGGCACGCGCGGCGCCGCGTGTCGGGCCCACCCGAGCGGCGCAGATGCGCGCACAGACCGACTGTCGTTACAGCAGGCGAGAGGCAACATCTGAAGAGGAATGCGCGACGATGCGCCGGGCTGGTACCCGGCCGGCGTCCTCGCACCGTGACGAAACGCAGACGAGCGCGGCCACCGTACGCCGGCCGTAGCCGGACAGATGGACCCTAATTACCATTGAGAAATGATCGGGGCTATTGTGTGGAGACGGAGGTGATGCGGGTGTCTGTCGAAAACCGGCGGCCGCCCAGTCCCTGCCAGATCGCGTTGTAACGGGAAAACACTGGTCTGCTGCCCGTACAGATCGGTGGTAATTGTAGGTAGCGAAATACCGGTACACTCGGGACAGGTATCCCCAGCGAGAAGGCAAGTCGAGGCATGCGCAGACGGCCACATGAGATGGAGTATGCGGAACGCACTTACAAGTTGAAAGGAAATCCGGACTTGCCCAGTGAAAATTACCGACACACATATTAGCCAGTACGGAAGAGAAACAACTATCGGTGTTCGGTTCTCTCCGGCTGTCATTTTTATCTTTGTTAACAAATTTGCCCATGGGACAGCTAAGTAAGATCGCCCTCAGATTTAGGGGGAATATTAGGGGGAATAGAAAGCATCGAAGGTTCAGGATGCCAGACATACCAATCGTCTTATGCGGTATCCACCATTTGTACGTCAAGAACGTGTTTCATTGTATTGAACGACTACTAGGATTATTGTCATCAACTCCGCACCACTGCAATGGCAAAGAAACAGACAGGATAATTAGACTCCACTGTGTGGCACGGAATGGCAACTATATCGGCACAGGAGCAAAACTGGGACTACCTCCACACACTTGGCCCATTTGTTGGGTTGAATACAACATGACATACCCTGACCTAAACTGTTGGACCGCGCAGACACCAGCGCGACTCCTTGCAGGGTGTTGCAACTGACGTAACAATGATATCGATGCCACACACATCCATTGTTATCTGCTGGTGCTGGTAATACAACTCGCCAGCGAGAGGCCGAAGAACTATGACAGATCGGGCCGGCGGACAGCCAGCGGCCAGGGTGTGGATGACGCCCTCGCCGTCTCACTGCACCGCTACACCCCCGCCCGGCCGCGGTGGCTTTCTCCTTTAGCGGCTAGCGTGCGCCACGTCGTTTTCGTAAGGTGATTAGCGTGTGCAGGCGCCACCTCCTCTGCCGGCGGCGCGCGGCCAGCCCAGTTTCGCCGGGTGCGGTACTGAAAATGGTGCCGCAGCGCGGCCGGCCGGTCACCGACACAGCCGGCGGCGGTCACGTGTCGCCCCGGTCAGCAGCACGGCGGCACAGAGGCAGACCCTGTGCGGACTGTACAGAGCGGACTCCGCTGTAGGCGCTGACGGCGGCGGATGGGTCGGCGGCGCGCCTCTGGGGCGGACCGGCCGGCCCGACCCCCGCCGAGCGGACTCCGCTGTACGTGCGGACGGTGGCGGATGGGTCGGCGGCGCGCCTCTGGGGCGGACCGGCCGGCCCGACCCCCGCCGAGCGGACTCCGCTGTAGGTGCGGACGGTGGCGGATGGGTCGGCGGCGCGCCTCTGGGGCGGACCGGCCGGCCCGACCCCCGCCGAGCACCAGCCGGCCGCGTCGCGGACCACCGTGAACGCTGGCCACTCCGCCAGAGAGGGACATTGGTGGGGCGTGGGTTCAGTCTGGGCTCGGCTGTAGGTGGCCGTGTCCAGTGTGGCCATCTTGCCTGGCAGGTCAGCTGACAGGACAGGTGTGGGGGACGGAAGATTGATGACACCACCGGAGCGATGAGACGCAGGTAGCAGGAGCGAGTGTCGGCTGCAGGCCATACGGACACAAAATACACCGACGAGATGGCCCCTCTGCTGGCGCAGGTAGCAGGAGCGAGTGTCGGCTGCAGGCCATACGGACACAAAATACACCGACGAGATGGCCCCTCTGCTAGCGCAGGTAGCAGGAGTGAATGTCTGCTACATGCCACACGGACACAAAATACACCCCACCATGGCATGGCGAGCGGATTAAACCGCCATTGCCGGATTGTCCACAGCCCGTTTCTAGCCCAAAAGCCCGAAAATAGTCGGAAAACCACCGGAGTTCTCGTCGGCTAACAAACAGCCGATAGCCGCCAGCGCAGTGGCGGCTCAATAGCCTGCGAATATCCCAACATTCTGGAAATAATTCAGCAGCTTTCCCAGCAGCCTATCGATAGCCAAGAAGGCTGACGATGGCCGCAAGCCTACAAGCTGCCCAGCAGCCTACCGAGAGCCCAGAAGGCTGACGGTGTCCGCAAGCCCACGAGCTGCCAGACAGCCTATTGATAATCCAGAAGGCTGGCGATGCCAACAGGCCCACGAGCTGCACGACAGCCTATTGATAGTCCAGAAGGCTGACGATGGCCGCAAGCCCACGAGCTGCCCGACAGCCTACCGATAGCCCAGAAGGCTGTCGATGTCAGCAGGCCCACGAGCTGCCCGGCAGCCTATCGATAGCCCAGAAGGCTGACGATGGCCGCAAGCCCACGAGCTGCCTGGCAGCCTACCGATAGCCCAGAAGGCTGTCGATGTCAGCAGGCCCACAAACCGCCCGACAGCGCACGGGTGGCAGCCCGACAGCCCGTCGACTGGTTGGCCAGCTGGTCGGCGAATCGACTGGCGTCCCCCGACCACGCACGATGCGGACCCACGTCGGTCAGCGCGCCCTTCCACGCTAATGTGCCGCCCTTGTATGGCGATTAACAACCTGAGACCGATCTGAGACTGATCTGAGAACGATCTGCGACAATTGTGCGGTCGTCAGAGCACAATGTGTCATAGGGCGATGTGTCGTCAGAGGGCGATGTGCCATCAGAGGGCGATGTGCCATCAGAGGGCGATGTGCCATCAGAGGGCGATGTGCCATCAGAGGGCGATGTGCCATCAGAGGGCGATGTGTCATTGGGCGATGTGCCATCAAAGGGCGATGTGTCAGAGGGCGATGTGCCGTCAGAGGGCGATGTGCCGTCAGAGGGCGATGTGCCATCTGGGGGCGATTTCTCATCCGAGGGCGATGTGTCATCCCGCGCAGCCGGCTCTCGCACGCTACAGACCCTGGCACGTAGGCTGTGCCGCGGATCGGTGCGGTGCGGCCAGCGCGAATGATCGCCAATCAGGGAGCCGTCACGAAGGACGTCCAGCCGTCGGAGGAATGCCACACCGCCCGGCCGCCATCTTAATTAGAATTCCTCTCAGCCGACAGGTCCGGCCTTCTGTCTGCCGACACGGCGCGTCCAGGTGGTTGCATCGCACAGACTGGCAGCCTAGTTGCTACGCCTAGACGTTGCGTGTGATTTGTGTTTGGTTCTTGGCACAGTGCATACTTCGCAATGCAAAATATAGCTGGTAGGGAATGATTGTTATATCAACACTTGACGGCAGGAGTGACTGCACTACGTCAATACTTGACGTAGGAAGTGACTGCTATATCACCACTTCACGCAGAGATTGACTGCTATGTCAACATTTGACGTAGGGAGTGACTGCTATGTCAATATTTGACGTAGGAAGTGACTGCTATATCAACACTCCACGCCACAGGCACACAATAAAGAACTGTAGCTGAACTGAGACGGAGCGGGTTCATTTCAGACGCGTGTGAGGTTGTACTGGTGTGAGGTTGTTGGTGGTGCTGGTGGGCTGGGCCCGCTGATCCCGCTCCAGACGCGTGTGAGGCTGTACTGGTGTGAGGGTGTTGGTGGTGCTGGTGGGCTCGGCCCGCTGATCCCGCTCTGAAGCCGTCCGAACATGGCTGGGATCCGGACTTAGCTCCGGAAATGGTTTCCACGTTAGGAAGCGACTGGTACGAGCTCAATGTGTACATTCTTTGTCTGGCTACAGAGTACTGAAGGGCCTTACAGCTTCAGTGGACTGTGAAGACTGTTAGAAACGTGCTACTCGAGGAAGGAAAGAGCTCCTGCTCCCAAATATGTCAGGGAACGTGGCGACTCTGGACGAATAATAAGTTTGCACCAAGAAATACATTCCAATTTTGTTCATATCCGCATCGAAAATAATGTTGGATCGCTGACACGACCGGAAAAGAAAGAGCAACGCTAATGCTGTTCCCGCCGAGTGTGTCGAGGACACTGAGTGCTCGACTGAGCTAGGCTCTAGCTCAGCCCGATGTGCCAAGTTTACTGTAGGCACCATGCTGAGACAATGCTGTCTTGTGACTAAGGACACTGCAATCTTTATCTTCCACTCGCTGTTCGATGCTGCAAGTTTCACCCGCCGATTTACCGAACACAGCCAGGACACGCGGACACTTTCCTTTTCCACCCCGCTCGGCGCGAAATATCGCAAGTGTTTTGCTAGGCTCACACGGAGGTCCACAAGGTCTGCTCACAAGCAGACAAGGTCCAGACGAGGAGTTTGGCGAACAAGGAGATCTGACCCGACGACGGTCTTCAGTGTTCGAGCTG
>JAOTOM010001238.1:0-20000 GCA_034440615.1 Ashinkailepas kermadecensis
AAAATCCAGCACGGATTCCGAAAAGGCAATCCGGACCCGGATGATCCAATCCAAACACTCATACCAGAAACACCAAAAAGCATGCGGGGCCAACAACTACTACGCCGGGGCCCCACAAATTGAGTCATAAAAACAGCGTCGGAACTCGGAGAAGCGACCCGGGTTCTAAAAAATTAGAACGTGTCCCGAAAAGTCGAGTCGGTACCAGGAAGCTCGCGTCTGGGCCTCTCGCGACAACTCGCATCGGGACGCGAAATCCCGCGGCTGGGCCAGATAATCGCGCCGACGCCTCTCCCCCCCCCCCCGCCCCTCAGCAATCTCATTGTGGCCCCCAAAGATATACAGCGGGGAACTAAAAACCGCACCGGGATATACGCTGACAGTGGGCGACGTCGCATCGGCCATCGATCGGACACAGGCGGGCTGGCCAGCCCGCCCACTCTGACTGACACGGCGTCAGTCGGGCGGTGAGGAATGAGCTCGTCGATGCCGCGACGAAGCGAGCGGCAGATACGAGGAACGTCCGTCCCTCACCCATGTGCTATATTCCAGCAAGCCGCGCTCACCCCAGAATACATATACGAGGAACGTCCGTCCCTCACCCATGTGCTATATTCCAGCGAGCCGCGCTCGCCCCAGAATACATATACGAGGAACGTCCGTCCCTCACCCTTGTGCTATATTCCAGCGAGCCGCGCTCACCCCAGAATACATATACGAGGAACGTCCGTCCCTCACCCTTGTGCTATATTCCAGCGAGCCGCGCTCGCCCCAGAATACATATACGAGGAACGTCCGTCCCTCAACCATGTGCTATATTCCAGCGAGCCGCGCTCACCCCAGAATACATATACGAGGGACGTCCGTCCCTCACCCATGTGCTGTATTCCAGCGAGCCGTGCTCACCCCAGAATACATATCCGCTCCGCTCATACCTACGTCCGCTCTTTTGGTCGAGGCGCCCAAAAAACCAAATATCAAACTAAGGGACGTCTGCTCCACACCCTGCTAAATCGCCATTAACCGTGAATGCGCATAAAGTGCGTCGTGAATCACCTAATAAACACCGTGCTAAACATGATGGATATGTCTTGGGTGTTCTTGGAAGAGGCGTAATAGTTTTTTTTTAAAGCAAATAGTCCTCACCAATACGTATTTTCGTGTCACTCCCAATGGGAAAAATAGGAAAAAAGAACTGTACAATGATAGGAAAACAACCCAGGCAACACAAAAGGACAAGGCGAAAGAGCGGAAAATGTGTAACGCAAAGCAACACACAAAAAAAAACGAAACGAAACGGAAACTGCATCCAGTCACCCTCCCCAAACAACCGGGACGGCCAGCATAAACGGAATGTGGTGAACGCTACGACCACCAACATGCATGCTAAAATGATAATAGGAGTAATAGCATTGTGCTCAATGCATTGTACTTGCACTTGTACTTGGTTACAACGTTCTACTCAATAGTAATATGTTATCACAAGATCCTTTGCGTGGGCAAGCAAGTGACAATATAAATGCGCCGGAAGCACTCCCGATCCCAATTCCCAATCCAGGTCGCCAAAACCAGGCACACCACATCGCGAAGACCACCGCTATGCTTACGTTTTGAAAGCCCGGGGTCTCTTACCCAGTGACTTCACACTCGAGGTCGCTGGCGTCAACTTGGCTTCCCCACGGCCCATCACATTGGTGTTGTCACCTGCTAGCCTGCACTATTCGCCACTTATGCGTTCATTCCAGCTGCAGTTCGGCAGCTGGCCAGGTGTCTCCGCGCTAACGCACCCTGCAGCATACCTGTAGCGGCGAGACACCCGGCCATCTGCAGTTCGGCAACTGGCCAGGTGTCTCCGCGCGCCAACGCACTGTGCGCCAAACGCCTGCGTTCCTACGTGAAAAATCCAACCAGTCCGCCGGCAAAGGCGACTAAGCGTGTACGCGACACACTTCCGCTAAGGCGATAAGTTCGCCGGCGATTTCTAATGTGACAATTGCGACCGGCGTTGCAGAACTTCAAGCACGGCCTTTCTATGTCACAGGACAGGGTATAAAGGTGCGTGCCGGGAACGGAGCTGGCAGTTGGAAACTGTGCGTGGCGACGATGACACAATGGATGACGGTACGCGTTGTTATGGTGAGTACGACATCCGTACATGCACATATATATATATATATATATATATATATATATATATGAGTATGCGGGGAGGTGTATGTGTGTGTGTGTGTTTGCATACATACAACTCCGTTTATTCCTGAAAATAATATCGTTTTTCATCAGATTCCAAGATCCGAGGAATACTCTCGTCAGGTGAAATGCAGTTTTCAAGTGTTGTGCCTATATTTATATCACGTAATGCTGTAGTCGGTCTACCAATGTCATGAAACACACAAAAGTGCAGGCCAAAAACAAAATACAACACACTCGTGCCGTGACTCACACCAGAAAGGTCATATTCAGGATATCTAAGACTCTAAGCCAGTGGCGCAACCAGATTTCAGCCTGGGAAGGGGGCCAGGGGGGGGGGCGCTGGCAAAGGGGGCCCCCCCTCTTTTTTTTAAAAAGGGGGGAAAAAAGAACCAACTTTTTTGGGGGGGGCCCCGTTTGTTAAAACTAAAAGGGGGGGGGCCCCGGGAAAAAAGGGGGCCGGGGGTTAGAGGGGCCATGGGTTAAAGGGGGGCCCCCCAAAGTAGGGGGGGGGGGGAGGGGGGGGGGGGGTGGGGGGAGGGGGGGGGTGGGCAGGGGGGGGGGGGGAGGGGGGGGGGGGGGGCTGAGGGGGAGAGGGGTTATATGTGGGAACGGGGGGCAAAAAGGGAAAAGGGGGGGGGGGGGGGGGGGGGGTAAAGGGGGAAAGGGGGCTTAAATTTTTTGTAAGGGCCAAGAACTGAATTAAAGAAAGAGTTGGGGGGCGGGGCGCGGGCTCTGAGTAGGGTGGCCCACTCCGAGCCAGGGGCCCGCTTCGCGGGCCCCTGGCTCGGACCGGGCCCCAAAAATTTCGGGGGGCCATGGCCCCTTGGCCCCCCTGGTTGCGCTAGTGCTCTAAGCCTTGAATGATTAAAATGCACCCTTCTGGTGATTCGGTGCACAACTTTCACGCCGTTAACCTCTGGCTAAATATGAGCATATTTATATATATATGCACATATAAAACAGCACTGTTTTATCCGTGATTGATGACAAGTATTATTGGGGCGCAAAATAATTGTGGGGGGCAAAATGCATGAATGATTGGGAAATGCAATACTTCTTCATGCAAAATGCTTGCAGAAGTATCCCCAAATGGATTGGGGGCAAACACCAAAGGGTCACAGGTTAAAAATTAAAATTATTCGGGGGGAAAAGCCAACATTGAGGGGGCATTTGCCCCTTCAAAAGTATATAAAACAACATCCCTGGTCACAGTCCAAGTTACCACCAAGAAACAAGCCAGCACGCAAACACCCACTGGCGGATCTAGCCCACCAGTTTGGGGGGCCAACTTCGGTTTTCGGCGTCAGCCCCTCCCCTCCCCCTCCCCCAGTGGCGTACCTAGGAATTACATCAGGGGAGGAGTCGAACGGATTTGGAGGGTGCCCCTTCTCCCGCTATTTTTGGTTAAAAGCACCGGATTTCGACCACTATTTGGCAAAGGGGCCCATCTGAAGAAAAAAATAATAATTGACAACATAGTTTCCTGTGTAGGAGCCCCAGCCTACCTCCACCGTTTCTATGTTACCGGATTTTTGTTCTTGCTTACCAAAACGTTCACGTTCTCGTTCAACGTCTTGTACCATGTCAACGTTCATGCACGTGTACACACTGGCGGATCCGATTTTGTCAACTCTTGCTGTAAGCAGAACTTGGAGCATGGAACCCTCGATGTGTGTTAGAATCTACTATGCTACCACACTGGCTTCCAAACAATTTTTTTTTTAAATTTACAATTGGAGATTCTTTCATCCAGACGCTACTTTTTAACCTCGGCAAAGGTTACTGCATTTTAATTTAGTTGACTTCTGTTGGTTTCGGGGGGCAAAAGACACCATGGCCCCCCTTTTAAGCGCTTCTGGGGGGCCATGGCCGGAATGGCCCCTCCCTGGATCCGACAGTGTAAATACATACCTCCTGTTGCTATTCTTCTTGAAAAAAACATTCAATGTAGCCTGTCTGTTCATCTTAGCAACCCCAACACCAACATACGAAACATGCTGCTCAACTGAGCTCAACTGGTCACTCGCACAAAACATCCTGTTCAAATTCCGCTTTCGAAATCTGGCTCACTGGGTCCACTTGCCCGTTACTGGCTAAACAAACTTCATGAACCTATCTGACGAAGGAATAATGAAACTGCTGATTTCGTCATCTCTTCCTGTAAGCAGAACTTCAACAGCATAGAACCCTCGATATGTCAGAATCTACTATGCTACCATATAGTGCTTCCAAAAAATTATTAAAAAATACCTGTAAAATTGGAGATTATTTCACCCGGAACGCTATTTTTAAACCTCAGCAAAGATTACTGCATTTTAATTCAGTTTACTTTCGTTGGTTTGGGGGGGCCAAAAGATACTATGCCCCTCCCCCCCTTTGAAGCGCTTGGGGGGGGGGGGCCATGGCCGGAATGCCCCCCCTGGATCCGCCAGTGCAAACACCCCGAACAATGCACATCATTTCAATCCAAACACACAACAGGTCGCTACCATACATGGCTGCAATCGCATAGTCACAAATCAAGATATTCCAACTCCTACTCAGTTTGTGCAATTTGCCACCGCACTTACTGTACAAGACGAGTGTTTTGGGCGGAGCGACGAGCGCACGTCTTCTCCCCAAGAGAGTCCGTGATTGAAATGCCCGCGGCCCATGTACGCTCGCTAAAATGGCGTTGCCATGCGTTCCGCAGTGATATTCAACAGCTGACTAGCATGGCAACCATGGCGCAAACAACAGGCACAAGCGTCAACGCATACGGTGGCGACGCCCAGCGGGCTTTCCGGAACTACCAACGGGGGTGGTCCACAGACGCGCTCGGCCCCAATGCATTAACACAAACTACGAATTCATACCAAAGCGTGTTGCCTGCTGCTACAATTGTGGCAACATTGGGGATGCTCTAAGCATCTGCTTCTTGTAATTATTGCAGCGTGTAGTCAAAAGCTGTTCGTGGCATAGGAAGGGTACAAGGTAGGTAAGCATATAAAACAGGAAAGTTGAACATACAAATATCTTCAGCCTTCCCAAAAGCCGCTACTGTAACCAGCAATCATGAAGGAAGCACCAACAAACATGAAATGTTGTCACCAGCCAGACTCTCTCAACAAGTTACTATTTCCACATAACATGTTGGCTAATGTTCAATATGAAAAGGTGAGGTCATGAAAAGTGCCGGACTGCTCACAAAAATCGATGTGGTAAGAAAACTCCTTCAAGCTACATGCCAGTTTCGATATGCTGTACAGTGTTCCACGGTTTAGGTATGCTGCATGTGAGAAAGTGCACCACCTTGCATAATTCATATCTTCGGTCAATATTTAATCACCGTTATTACTGTAGCGCATGAGAAAAAACCGCAAAGTGTACTTCCATAAAGTTTTGAACATGCTGATCAGTTTTTTGTATTGTCCCAGTGGTCTGATGGTTCCATGCATCAGACATGCTTGGTGTAATTGGTTAATCATGGTTTAACCATGTTATTGACTGTATTGATGGCTCTAATGTATTGTACGTGGCATGTCATTGGAAAATGTAACAGTTTTAACAGTAATCTGGGTTCGTCAAGCATGCGGAAACCGGAGGTTATGTACGTGGCTCATCGAAGCTTACGTCATGCTTCACTGAAAGGCTGTACCACGATGCAGTGTCTGCGCTTCGGTAACTATCGTAGTAATGCATTACAATAATACATAAATCATTTGACTGTACGATATATATCGACCAGAACAGAAAGATAAAATTGTGTTTGACACTGCATCAGGACAAAATTATATGTTGTCTCATGCTAACTGTGACAACATCTACTTCAACATGTGATAGCCTGAGGGTGTCTGATATTCTGTAGGTGACAGGCTGGACACTTTTTCATCTCTTGTATATAAAAACATCATAAGATAAAGATGTATGTCATCTTGGAGATCATCCCCGTATGCGGGCGGGGGAACATAAAACTCAACACAAACGACAACTATTTGCTACGCATAATATGGCTGTGGTGGATTGTTAGATTGTGTTTCTACACCATGGTTAGGCTGTGGATTGGCACAACACCTATCGCTTAGATCATGGCGCAAATCAAAATTAGCGTTGGGTCAACGACACGCAGTAGGTCGGCAATCGTTATTCGGCTGGCCATCCCTTGGGTTTACGCAGCAGAGGTGTGCAAGCACGGAAGGCTCTCACCAGTGGCGTCGCCACGAAATTCTTCCAGGGGGGCGAGGTCGAAAGGGGGCCTCCTGTTCCCAGAAAGGGGGCCTCAATTATGTTAGGGTCTCATATTGTTTTTAGGCTCTTATACTATGGTTCGAGAATGGGGAACATGATTTCATATTGGTGTTTTGTTTGTTCTTGGCATGGTGCATCATTTACTCAAAACGCAATAGCACTAATCATTTTCGCTGAAAACTGGGCCATACCAGGGTATAAATAAGTAATATTTGGATAAATACATATGTGCCAAAACAAACCAACGTCTCAATGCTTTCTCGAATCTTCCCGCTGGCCTCTAGATTGCAGCGAGCTGGCGGGGCTGGTGCTAAGCATATCTTACAAATATCTGCCATTGATCAACCCACTTTTAAATCCTCCAAGTCTAACTGAATATAGCTAGATTCATCACTACTGTTATTTTTTCCCACCAGCTTGATGTCATAAGCAAAGCTTGAACGATCATTTCTCAGTCCTAGGACGACAATTTCGCAAAGGGGACAACGAGAAGTGGATTGCATTGGTTTTGTGAGCGCCATCTTAGAATTTGTTTATTTTGATAACATTTGGTGCTGGCTGCAAGGCAACTGTCACACGAGCTAAATATATCCTCAGGGAATAAATTCACGGCAAGAACAGGCATTGAACAACAATGCATAAAAGACAATGCAACAATGCAACAATGTCAGTGTATACGTAATCAAAACCTTCAAATTCCACGCCGTCACGCCCATCGTTTTCGCTGTGCTGTACCGTTTTGTAAATGACGTTGAGAAGGTATGGAAGCTGGGAAGCTCTAATCATGCAGGCTGTAATAACAGAAAAGAATTTTGTTGGAAGAAAATGCATTTAAAAACATCATTCATCCCATTTTATATGGGGCATGGATGTTGTTTTGAATGCTTGTGAGGGGGAATTTGTCCCCTTAATGTTGGCTTTGCCCCATGGGCGTATGTTTCGGAAAATTATTGAGGGACCAGTGGAGTACCTATATTTGCGTCAAGTAGGAGGGGGCAAACGGATTTGTAGGGGGAGGGGAGGCACCTACGCCCATTAAAAAGTCCTTGGTTTCGACCGCTATTTTGTCAAAGGGGACATTTCGAAATAATATAATTAGTTATCAACTAAATTGTCCTGGGGAGGGGCCTAATCTACCACTGTGGTTTATGATTGGTCGGATTTCAACCCTAACTCCACCAACCAGTTTTAAGGTTTTCTTTTGGTATCCCTTGATAAGTTACCTCACACTGCTGAAATTACAACTATACCACAAAACCGGACCGGTATCCCAAAAAATCAAGCTGGAGCCCTCCAAAAAAGGAGGGATTCCAATAAATAAATGTCCGGGTCAGGAAAATGGCTCTGGAGCACCGAACATTCTTTTCCAGATGCCTTCAAAAATTGCGTATGGCACCGAAAAGCATACCGGATCTCGAAAAATCGAGGTAGGATACAAAAACATGGCGCCAGAGGCTCGCAAAATCATGCCGGGATTCGGACTTTAAAAAAACCCAGAAAAGATCCACAAAAATCGCGATGAGCCCAGAAAGCTGGCGTTGGGTCTCGGGAACCACGCGCCTGGGCGCGATAAGTCGCGCTGGGACCTATAAAAATCGCACCGAGGCCCCAAAATCATACTGGGGCCCCACAAATGTGCGTCAGAAGCCCCAAATATACACAGCGGGACCCTAAGAGTACAACGGTGCCCGAAAATACAACTAACCCTCTAAAGCGCACCGAGTCTCCCAAAAAGCGATAGGGTCTTAAAACATGCGTTGCAGCCCTAAATAAACATACCGGGAGCTCTAAAAAAAATACACTGCAGGCTCGCAAGGCGCACAGGGGCCATGAGAACGGACAAGGGCCTGAAAAAAGAGGCTGGGGCCACAAAAGCCAACATGGTTCCAAAACGTACAAAACGACCGGGAGTTCAATAAACACATCGGGATCTTCGAAAACGCCCTGACACGTAAAAAATACTCGGTGCACAAAAAACAACAACAAAGCCCTAAAACGAGCAGGGTTTCGAAGATGTATTAGGCCCATAACTTCGATTTAAAATGTATTACCCACTACTTTAAAATACAAAATTTCACAATTTCAGGCATTCCAGTTCATAGCACCCGGTCGCCACGACGGCAACGTCAGTGCGCGTGCACACCCATTTTTCGTATTCGGTGCATTCGCCACACTTCGTGCGATACTACGGTATCTGCTAGGCCTGCGTTTTGCTAATTGCTGCCACATGATAGACTTATGCCATATTTTACGTGATGGAATGCTTCGTATGGGCGTTCGCTGCGAAAAGTCGATTGATTAAATTCGATCATTAGTTTCCTACTTCCCACGTTTTCTGGTAGTTATGAAATGCGGTTTCCGCTGAGCTTTGATGCACTTCATATCTTTGCTGCTATCCTCCCAGACTGGCTACCGAACCGAGGCCCTGCCTCAGCGTTCTTTTTTGGATCCGTTGCGTCTTTCTTGGTCTATGATTGTGTATTATGGCTCCAATCCATTTTTGTTAGGGGCCTGAAACATTTTCGAACCCCCTGCTCGTTTTAGGGTTTGTTGCATTTTTGTGCACCGAGGATTTTTTTGACGTGTCAGGGCGTTTTCGAAGATCCTGATGTGTTTATTTAGCGCCCGGTCTTTTTGTTTGTTTTGGAACCATGTTGTCTTTTGCGGCCCCAGCCACTTTTTCAGGCTCTTGTGCGTTATCATAACCCCTGTGTGCCTTGGGAGCTTGCGGTGTATTTTTTAGACCTCCCGATATGTATATTTATGGCTGCAACGCATGTCTTAAGGCCCTGTCGCTGATTGTGAGACTCTGTGCGCTTTGGGGGGCCAGTTGTATTTTCGGCCCCCGTTGTGCTCTTAGGGTCCCGATGTGTTTATTTTGGGCTTCTGACGCACACTTGTGGGGCCCCAGTACAATTTTGAGGCGTCGGTACGATGTTTCTAAGTCCCAGAGGGACTTATCGCGCCCAGGCGCGTGGTTCGGGAAACCCAACCCCAGTTTTCTGGGCTCAATGCGATTTTTGTGAATCTTTTTTGATTTTTTTAAAAGTCCGGATCCCGGCCTGATTTCTCGAGCCCTTGGCGCCGTGTTTTTGTATCCCACCTCGATTGTTCGAGATCCGGTTTGTTTTTCGGTGCCGTACGCAATTTGTGAAGGCATCTGTTAATATGTTCGTTGCTCCAGAGCCATTTTTTTACCTGGGCATTTTAGGTGTTTTTTAGTTTTAGGTGACAAATCTCAGGTTGTGGAATCCGGAAGGCTCTTTAGGTTCCTATCTGATGTGAAGTTTTATGCTATTTACCCGGGGCGTTAACATCAAGATGCACAAGGAAAGAGAATACCCATAGTACAAGGGACGACCTATAGAGACTGGTGAACAATTAATAGTTATGGGCGCTAAATGACCTCGTAGTCGGCGCGCCCTTAAGCCCAAACAACTAACTTACCTGGGCATTTAATTGTTGGAATTCCCCCCTTATTTTGGAGGGCTACAGCTTGATTTTTTTCGGATACCGATCCGGTGTTTGTGGTCACACTGTGCTTACGTGTGGCCCTAGACGCCAAATTTTTAGAGCCTCGACGGGACTTCCGATGGGAATTGTGGGTCCCGAGCGCGATATTTGGGGGAACCGGTTCGAGTTTGTGGGACGCGTTGTATTTAGCTGTGGCCCCAACGCGATTTTGGCGGTTCCTGTTGCAATTGTTCGGGCCTCGAAGCGAGTTTTCCGGGGCTCGCCGTATTTATTTGGAGACCCATACGCGAATTCTGGTGGACCGACGCGAATTTTGGTGTCCCAGCGCGATTTTTGAGACCCCGGCACGATTCTTGGGAGCTTATCTCTGTCAGGATGGAGGGGCATTTGCACCTTTGATATAGCACTGCGGCCACTGAAGGAGTTTTTTTTTGTGTCCCAGAGTGACATTCCGGTTAAGGATTTATTTTTGGGGCAGCTGCAACTTTTGGGGCCCCGGCGTGAACTTCTGGGCCTCCAGTGTGATTTTCAAGGGCTGCGACGCGACTTTTTTGAGTCCAATGTGATCTTTTGGGCCCCGACGTCATTTTCTTGGATCCCTAGCGCGAGCTATAGCAGCCCTTTTTTTGGTCATTGTTGAGCCCCCAGAGATTATAGCATGTCCGGATTGTTTTTCGTTGCTCCGGCTTCATTTGTTTTAGTCCCAATGAGACTGTTGGGGCACGGTACGACCTGTCGTGCCCCTGGCATGATTTTCGTGGTCCGGGCGTGAATTTTTGGTACCCCAGGCTCAGCGTAATTTGCGGGGGCCCCGGCCGGATCTTTTAGAGCCCATATCGTGATTTTAAAATACCCAGACACGACTCCTACTATTTCTTAGGTGTTTCTTCTTGCAAATTATAGGCCTCCTGTCGCGTCTTAAGGGTCTCGTCTCATTTCCTAGAGCCTTTTTACCGGTTTTCTACGTCTCCTTGTGTGTCCTACCCTCCTCCATATTCAATGGTCCTCCTCTCCCGTCTTGGAGGGCCTCCTCTTGCATTCTGGGGCCCCTTTAACATGGCATGGGGCTTCCTCTCATCTTCGAGGGGCATTCTCTGCCAAATTAGGGGCCTCCTGCCACGCCTCATGGGCCTCCTCCTTTATCCTGGCAAAGCCTTACCCGTCTTGAGGGATTTTCAATTTTGGAAACCTCACGTCCTTCCATACCTGCTACCACTCCCATCTTAAGGGCCTCCTCTCATTTCCTGGGAACTCTCTCTGGTCTTCGGGGCCTCATTTGGTCCTGGAGACCTACTCCTTCTTGAGGGATTCCTCTCGAGTCCGGCAAGTACCTCATTTCTCTTCTAGAGGCCTTCTTTTTCAAATTAGGGGCCTCCTCTCACGTCTTGGGGGCCTCCTGCTCTGCATGTGGATTCGATTTTTACCCATCTTAGAGGTGGTCTCTTATCTCCTGGTGGACTCCTCTTCTCTCCCAGGCGCCTCCTCTGCCAAATTACTGGCAACCTTTCCTATCTTAGTGGCCTTGTTATTTCCCGGAGACCTTCTTAGCCGGCTTCGAGCCTTCTATTCCGCCTGGGAGCTATCTCTCTTATCCAATGGCCTTTTTCTCCTATTTTAGAGGCCTCCTCGTTCATCATGGGGTCTCATTTCCAGTCTTGTGTCGTTCTCTTCCGAATTAGGTGCCTCCTGCCACGTCTCTGGATCATCCTTTTCTATCTCGGTGGAACCTCACCCGTTTGGGGCCTGCTTTTGCGTTTCCGAAACCTCATCTCATATCCACTGGCTTCCTTTTCCGTCTTAGGGCCTCCTCTCATATCCTGGGGCCTCCTTTCCGGTGTTGGGGCCTCCTTTGCGATCCTGGTTGCCTCCGTGCCATTTTTGACACTCTCTTGATTTCTGGGGACTCCTACCCTCTCCTAGGTGACTCCTTTCTCAAATTAGGGGCCTCCTCTCACGTCATGGGGGCCTCCTTATCTGTGTTTGGAACCTCATTATCCTCTTAGCAGGGTGCTTTTGCGTCCTAGTCCTAGATCTTATCTTCTAGGGTCCTCCTATTCCAAAATATGGACCTCACCTGGCTGGTCTCGGTGGCCTTCTCTCATTCTTGCGGAGACCTTCTTACCCGTCTTGGGGCCCCTATTGCTTCCGGAGAAATCTGCACTATCAGGTCTTAATTTTATATTGCAGGGGCATCCTCTTCCGTCTTGGGGGCCTCGTTTTCCAAATTAAGAATATCCTGCCACCCATCGGAACCTTTTCATCTAACCTGGGTGGCTTCTTGCCCGTCTCGGTGGCATCCTTTCCGTCCTGAGGGCCTCCTTTTCGTGCTGGGGGTCTCCTTTTCGTCCTGGAGCCTCCTTTTCGTCCTGGGGGCTACCTCCCAATCTCTGTTCTACGTCTTAGGGGCCTCCTTGTCGTCCTTGGGTGCATCCTTTTCGTTCTGGGGGCCTCCTTTTCGTCCTGGGGACTCCTTTTAGTCATGGGGGCCTCCTCCCAATCTCTGTTCTACGCCTTGGGGGCTTCCTTTGCGTCCTAGGGGCATCCTTTTCGTCCTTGGGGGCCTCCTTTTCGTCCTGGGGGCCTCATTTTCGTCCTGGGAGCCTCCTTTTCGTCATGGGGGCCACCTCCCAATCTCTGTTCTACGTCTTAGGGGCCTCCTTTTCGTCCTGGGGGCCTCCTTGTCGTCCTGGGGACCTCATCCCAATCTCTGTTCTACGTCTTGGGGGCATCCTTTTCGTCCTTGGGTGCATCCTTTTCGTCCTGAGGCCTCCTTTTTGTCCTGGGGGCATCCTTTTCGTCCTGGGGGCCCCATTTTCGTCCTGGGGGCCTCCTCCCAATCTCTTTTCTACGTCTTGGGGCTTTCTTTTCGACCTGGGCGGGGGCCTCCTCCCAATCTCTGTTCTACGTCTTGGGGGCGTCCTTTTCGTCCTTGGGTGCATCCTATTCGTTCTAGGGGCCTCCTTTTCGTCCTGGGGGCCTCCTTTTAGTCCTGGGGTCCTCCTCCCAATCTCTGTCTTACGTCTTGGGGGCCTCCTTTGCGTCCTGGGGGCATCCTTTTCGTCCTGGGGGCCTCCCTTTCGTCCTGTGGGCCACCTCCCAATCTCTGTTCTACGTCTTGGGGGCCTCCTTTTCTCCCTAGGGGCCTCCTTTTCGTCCTGGGGGCCTCCTTTTCGTCCTGTGGGCCTCCTTTTCGTCCTGTGGACTTCCTTTTCGTCCTGGGGGCCTCTTTTTCGTCATGGGGGCCACCTCCCAATCTCTGTTCTACGTCTAAGGGGCCTCCTTTTCTTCCTGGGGGCCTCCTTTTCGTCCTGGAGACCTCATCCCAATCTCTGTTCTACGTCTTGGGGTCTTCCTTTTGGTCCTTGGGTGCATCCTTTTCGATCTGGGGGCCTCCTTTTCGTCCTGGGGCCTCCTTTTCGTCCTGGGGGCCCCCTTTTCGTCCTGGGGGCCTCCTCCCAATATCTGTTCTACGTCTTGGTGCCTCCTTTTCGTCCTGGGGGCCTCTTCCTAATCTCTGTTCTACGTCTTGGGGGCCTCCTTTTCGTCCTTGGGTGCATGCTTTTCGTTCTGGGGCCTCCTTTTCGTCCTGGGGGGCCTCCTTTTAGTCCTGGGGTACTCCTCCCAATCTCTGTTCTACGTCTTGGGGGCCTCCTTTGCGTCCTGGTGGCATCCTTTTCGTCCTGGGGCCTCCTTTTCGTCCTGGGGTCTCCTTTTCGTCCTGGGGACCTCCTTTTCGTCCTGGGGGCCACCTCCCAGTATCTGTTCTACGTCTTAGGGGCCTCCTTTTCGTCCTGGGGCCTCCTTTTCGTCCTGGGGATCTCATCCCGATCTCTGTTCTACGTCTTGGGGGCTTCCTTTTCGTCCTTGGGTACATCCTTTTCGTCCTGGGGGCCTCCTTTTCGTCCTGGGGGCCCTTTTTCGTCCTGTAGGCCTCCTCCCAGTCTCTGTTCTACGTCTTGGGGCCTCCTTTTCGTCCTGGGGCGTCCTTTTCGTCCTGGGGCATCCTTTTCGTCCTGGGGTGCCTGCTTTTCGTCCTGGGGGCCTCCTCCCAATCTCTGTTCTACGTTTTGGGGCCTCCTTTTCGTCATCGGGACCTCCTTTTCGTCATGGTGGCCTCATTTTCGTCATGTGGCCTACTTTTCGTCCTGGGGGCCTCCTCCCAATCTCTGTTCTACGTCTCTTATAGAGACCTGATTATATTTCCTGGGGGTCTCGTCAGTCTTGAGGCCTCATTGATAGCATGATCTTCTGTCCCGTCGGCCTCCTTGCTCACCTGTTTTTGCTGTGCATTTGCGGATAGGGGCCTCCTCAAATTTCAGGGGGGGCGTTTCACGGCAGGGGGCGAATGCCCCCGCGGCCCCCCCCCCCTCCCCCGGTGGCGACGCCCTTGGCTCTCACGTAGTCTCCATCCTGCTTCTCCCTCTTCCCATTCCAGTATCCATCTCGTGCCAGCGTCCCTTTGTATCTCCTTTATCCAACCCTGCAACAACAACCCCTCCACAGTCACAAGCAGGTAGACCAGCTTACCCCGGTCTACCCGTCCGTTCAGTCTTATCGAGGTAGTCGCGCCCCCTTAGCCCGCTCTCCGGGGTTGACGTAGTCCTGGAGGCCGAGGTCTCCCGCCGCACGGTGCTAGTTGTGTTGGAGGAGCAACACGCTTCTTTGGTTCCGATACCCGGAGGGACGGGCGGGCCCATAGGGCCCCATATGGGTCAAGTGGCAAGTCGCCTCGGGATGGGGACCTGGGTTCTGGCCTTGTGCCTGCCGGCCCGGCCGGCCGGGGCCAATGCCTGGGTGGCACTGCTCGTGCGGTCGGGGTGGTGATCCTCTCTCTCGACCGTGCGAAGACGCCGCTCGCCCCGTATAGTTCCTCGGGTGTCTGGCGTCCGCCCGTCCGCGGGACACAGGCGTCCCCTGTAGGGCCCCTCTGTGTGGTGGGGCGCCACGAGGAGTCGAAAGCAATGACACTTTATGGCAACTTCCAGCAAGCAAGCCTACCCTGGACCTCTCACAGAGGACCAGAACGCCGGCTTGCCTACCGTAAGCCGTAGCACCAGCCCGACACCTGCGGAAACCTACCGCCATGCGGGCGGTCCCCCGTCCCGCCCTGTGGTCTCGGTCTCTAGCACCGCTTCGCCTTGTCGGAACTCAGAAACTAATTCAGAGTCTAGGCTATCTTCGCCACGAGTGCGGATCCTCAAGCTCACCGACCCTGGAGAGACTTTATCTGTACTCTCGCCCTTGGAGCGTAAGCGCGAATGGCACTTGTTTGGCAGCGTGGCTCGGTGTGAAAAACTGAGGGGATGAAGCAATTGAAGTGCAATTTCGAAGTGCTAAGGATGCTAGGAAAGCTTTTGTCTTAGCTGAGCTTAAATGCAGTGTACGAGAGCAGGGCAGGAGCGTGACGTCACGATTACTATTGTAGTTGAGCCACACAGGACAAAAAACTTCTCGAAAGGTGTTATAAACTGTTTTCATCTGAGGGACGTTTTTGATGCGGAAATTCTCGATGGACATCTGCACGCATTCTTGGTGTTGACATCCGTTTTACGCCTCTGTCTGGATGTTGGGATGAGCAATCAAGTCTTCTTGCCACTACATGAGCGAGTGCGAATCGCCGTGATGCAGCAACTGTCTCCAACATTGGGGTTTGCTTGGGGGTACCTACATCAGACATATTCTCTTTGACGGAAATAAAACAGTGGTCGGTTTTTATGCGTGGACGAATGTACCCCGGTGTCGATAGTGTACATTTTAATAATATATTGATTAACCGCTCCTTTTCCCATTTCTAGCCAAGTTCACGTCTTTCTGATTATTCGTTATAAAGCCTCCACTTCGTACTATTCCCCCCACCATCTTTTCCGCCAGTAGTGAGCTATTTAGGTGCAAGGGTCCATTGCCTGCTAGTGTAATGGCCAGGTTTGGATCGACTCCTGTACTGCTCTGCCCCTTGCTGACCTCTTCCACAGCTAGTACTAACCCCACCCGTGTGACAGGTGGCGAGTCTGGTGGCCGTCGCTGCGGCCTTGGGCCCCCACGCCGACATCGAGCCATCCCCCGACACGAGAAATCCGGCAAAGGAGCGCCAACAGGGACGCCAGGCCTTTACCTCCTGCACGCTGATCATCTGCATCTTCTTGGACAACCTGTTCGGCACGACATTCGCCACGGTCCCTGCAGCTCCGTCACTGACCTTTCCGGCCGCTCCTCTGTCGGATAGCCAGCAGATCATCGTGGTACAGTCTCCGGCAGCGACCGCTCCGCCCGCGCCACCGTCGAATGGCCAACAGGTGTTGTTGGTGCATCCTCAGGCACCGGCAGCTTCTTCTGCGGCACTGTCGGGTGGCTCACATATCATCGTCGTACCGCCTCCAGCGCCGCTACCGCCCGCACGACCATCTCCGCAGCCTCACCCGCACATAACGTGCCGCGTAAGTCGCAGCTGGCTGGTTAATAAGCGTGCGGCTCAGGGATGAACCAGGGATGCTTTCGGCAAGCTGCTTGAGCCATCCCGCGTGGTGTCAGCCGGATTCACTGTTGCGTGTCACGATTCTGCTGCTGTGTAAAATGGCCAAGCATGGCATTTGTTTATTTTTATGCAACAATTTATAGTCCGAATTCTTCCTGCGGTGGCTTTGTGCACCAGGATCCTTTTGCTAAGCGGAGCTTCTTGCGCGAAGCTCCGCATGCGCAAGACCAGGTGGTGGAACCCTGGTCCCACCACCCGATCCGGGAGTTCCAGTTCAACAGCAGAATTTTGACGGAGAGTTTAACGTGCCGTCGATGCACCGACACGGCCGCCCCGGTAGTTCGTCCCCCGGCCTTATCGGGCCAGTTGGCAACTTACCCTCCCAGCCGGGGGCTAAATGTGAGCGCGTGAAGCGACATGAACCCTGTCTGGTCAGGACATGAGAGCCTAGTGCAGGACAGCGCTCTAACCAACTGAGCTACCGGGGTGGTACGTGTTCGTCTGTGTAAGAAGAATTAAACTGGACCTGCGAGTTCTAGCAGCGAATGCAGGGTATTGGTGTTAGTCCATGCTACGCCATCCTGACTGCGGGCAAGGCTTTTGCAACGCCTTGTTTTGTATGAAAAGCACGTGGTATTGTTGATTTCCTAGATCAATTTTCCCTCGACACTCCCCAATAGCCTGACATCCTACGACACGTATCCTTTCCGATTTGCTCCAAACACAGGCTCCAGACATCTGGCTAACTTCTCGCAGATAGCCTGCATTTTTTTCCCAGTTTGTCAACTAACTTCCAAGTTTTGAAAATCAACTTCCAATTTGGAAATTATGAACTTTGGGAAATATGAACGCCTCCGATCTAGGCTGTTTTACAAGTTCACTTCCAATTTTTGTAAGTTAACTTCCAATTTGGAAATAATATACGTTGCAAATAGTGAACATTGAAAATATGACCGACTCCCGTTTGGACTTAGGTTTGAACTTAGGATTGGACTTAGGTTTGGACTTATATTCTGATTAGGTTTGGACTTAGTTTTGGACTTAGGTTGTCTGTTGCTAGATGGTGATGTGGGCTGTTTGGTGGAACGGCCTGAGGCTGAAAGGGCGAGGGTGGGTCTGCAGGGAGCGGCTTGAGTGCGGCTGGCTGAGCTTGACCTTCTTGACCTTCTTGACTTTCCCCGCGGGTGTGGGGGCGCGAACAAGGCTAACTTCAGACTGGCAGAGGCTCAACTAACGGCGCCTCATCCTGTTCTGCGACCACGTCCCAGTTGCTAAGATGATCGCCCGTCCCCGACCGCTAAGCCAAGATTAACTCCAAAGCACAAAAAAAATTGCAGAGCCCCAGCCAGAACAGCCGTTGACTGCAGTGAATCAATTTACGACAGACCGATTCCCGACAGAAGACATTGTTTCCGACACTCCAACACCATTCCACGTTCCGGTTAGCAATCACGTCACATGTCCCGGCAGGGAAAGTGGTGCCGACAGCATCCAGGCCAGTGCCACCACAGCTGGCAGTGCAACGTGGGGCTGGTGTGCGCTGCCGGCGAGTGCGTCGAGTGCGCTCTCGACAAACACTGCGCCGGCGCCGACGTGTGCCAGCAGAACGTGTGCGTCGAGTGTGTCGAGCACCGCCACTGCAGCGCCGGCTTCTTCTGCCTGCGCGGCAAGTGCGAGCCACTGCGCGTCGTGGGCGAGCAGTGTCCCGACGACGACGCGTGCCACAAGCACCACTGCAAACACCACCGGTGCGTGCAGTGTCGCTGGCGCGCCGACTGCCACCAGCACGAGTTCTGCGACGACGACGGCGAGTGCCAGGCGCTGCTGGCCACCGACGAGATGTGCTCGCGTGACGACATGTGCCAGTCGCAGCTGTGCATGATGGGCGCGTGCGCTGAATGCTCTGCGCACTTCCCGTGCGCCGGCCACCAGTTCTGCGACCTGGGCATGTGCAAAATGCCCGGCGGGCTCAACGCTCCCTGCTGGGACGGCAGCCAGTGCATGTCTCACATCTGCAAGCTGGGCATGTGCCAGGAGTGCACCCACCACGCCGACTGCGACCACGGCGAGTACTGCGACCGCGGCGCCTGTACGCCACTGCTGATGAAGGACACCGACTGCTGGAAGGACGAGCAGTGTCGGTCGGGGCTCTGCCTGCCAGCAGGACTGGTCAGCAAGTGTGCCGAGTGCCGCAACGCCTGGCACTGCGGTGACCTCCAGTTCTGCGACTCCGGCAACACGTGCCAGCCGCTGGGCGAGCTGGACGCCGCGTGTCAGGCGGACGGCCAGTGCGCCTCGCACGTGTGCAGCCTGCAGGGCACGTGCGTAACGTGCCGCTTGGCGAAGCAGTGCGGCCCGGGCCAGTTCTGCGCCGACAGCGGCGCGTGCGTGCCGCGCCTGCCGGACGGCGACCCGTGCGTCGGCGGCGAACAGTGTGTGTCGCTGCTCTGTGATGGCACGTGTCGCGGATGCGGCTCCGACGGCGACTGCTCGCTGCTGCAGTTCTGCTCCGACGGCGGACAGTGCGCCGAGAAGAAGTTCGTCGGCGACGCGTGCGCAACGCACGGCGAGTGCCTGTCGGCAAATTGCAAGAACGACAAGTGCATCGAGTGCACCGACGACGCCGACTGCAGGTACAACGAGTTCTGCTCCGGTGCCGGTGTCTGCAACGCCAAGCGACAGAACGGAGTCATGTGCAGGAAGGACAAAATGTGCGGCTCCGGCTTCTGCGTCAAACGCCAGTGTGTCGGGTGCCTGACCCACTACGACTGTGGGACCTCCCAGTTCTGCGACGACGGCAACACGTGCAGGTACCAGCTGCACGACGGCAAGTGCTGCACCAACGACCACATGTGCCGCTCCTGGAGTTGCAAAGTGCCTCCAGTCACGCTCGGACAAGCGATACAGCAGGGCCGCCGTGATTCTCCTTCTCCGAATCGAGCCGGACTCGAACAGCAGGCGCAACAAGGTGATGACGACACCATCATGCTTACGCCTGAGGTCACACTGGAACAGCAGGCGCAACAAGGTGACGACATCCTGACTAGAAATGGCACGGCGAGAAATGGTGGAGGAAATCTCGGATCGGATTGCACGAAGACCTGCTCGGGAAAACGTGAGTAGCTAAGTTCGGTGAAGCAATCACTGGACTCCAATTGTATAAGCAAAAGGAAAGGAGAGGACTCAGGTGTTGGTTGGAAGCCTGCATAAGGACCGGAATCTATGACAAATAAAATCAATCCTTAATATGTTCAAAGCACTAACTCCAACACTGTAGCAAATATGCAAATAATATGCAAATATGTACGTGATCCTATTGAGTTAGCCTCACTTGAGCATCTACTGTAAAATCTCAGAAGCCAAGTTCTTGGCTGCGTATACGCATGTATGTGCCACCAGTCTCGATGCCAATGGAATCAAAACCATTTGTGATGCCAATGGCCGCGGGCGTCTTTGCCATCGTCATGATCGTTTGACATCACTGTCCACAATCGATCGTTTGACAATTGTAATCTTCGCTTTTGACATGCTTTTTGCTTTGCCTACCAAGCCGTAAACAAATAATGTCACCACCTCAGGAATGTTTAATGTAACGAAGAATGGCTCTTAGATGCTCCTGGGTTTTAGACATTGT
>JAOTOM010001238.1:25000-27500 GCA_034440615.1 Ashinkailepas kermadecensis
ATTGAACTGCTCATAAACTTATTTGGTGTTAACCTAGGCACACACTGGTTGTCATTTGTTCGAATTCATCAACATGTGGGCAATTTAATCTAATAAATGTTCGTCTGTTAGCCATTTGACTTTGAACATGAAATAGGAGGCAATATGCGATGAAGTGCGCGATGAATTTGCTGGGGGAGGGGACCAACCCTCTTCTTCAGCAGCTGCTCGATCTAACCGCTGAAATTTCTAGCCAACTGTGTGGGAGCCAGTGTATTGGAGTTGGAGTTGTTGGAGTTGGAATGATTCCGGAATGACTCCGCCATTTTTGCTCAGAGGAGTTTTGGAGTCACTCCAGGATCGTCCAGCAGGAATTGGAGTGACTCCTCTTTTAGCAAAGGAATTGGAATTAAGGAGTTAAATTTCATGCCAATTCCAGGTACATTTTTCCCCATTTACTGCGCATAATAATTGGTTATCGGTAGTGTTTAAATGTGTGGCAGAGGCATCAATTTGGTAACATTTATGGAACCAGGCTTGACCCGACCCTGACACGTCTGAAATTGAAGACAAGGTTTGGACCCGGCGTGCGTACGTGCGCCGGTACAGGAGCACGGTATCACTGGACAGTGATATGTTGCATGGTAAACATTGAGTCTAAAATGAGTTTTGTCCCCTGGCCAAACGAGATTCCGCCGCGGCTGCTTAGTTGGCGTATACACTTTGTGTCAAATTCAACTTGACAGCAGCTCGCGATCTCACTACAAACGGCCCCACCATCCCTAATGTGGTACCCCTGGCTTTGAAATCATTATTATTATTATTGGGACTTTAGGGCGCGAAAACCCGTTTTGGCTATTATGCTGGCGTGGGAATCACTGGTTCGCACCAAATACACTTCCGGTCACCACCGACGTTCGGATTTTCCGGCTCTGCGCGAGCGCACGAGGGCGCCACATGCCGCTGTTGTCATGGCAACCAGTAGTGGCGTGCGTGTGGCGTGCGCGTGCATGACAGCGGCGAGGGCGAGACAGTGCGGGATTTGTGTGCGGTGTGTGAAGATGTCTGGCTACGGGAAGAAGACCGGCACTTTGGACACCTTTTTTAAGACAGCCTCAGACTCAGAAGATGTCCATGTGGACGATCCTGATCCCTGCCTTCCTTCGGCCGTAACCCAGGGTGTAAATGAAGCGGGTGGCGGCCCAAGTTCTGCCCTGACGCCATCAGTATCAGTATTGGATGCTTTCTTCACCGGACGGCATGTGGAGTAGGGTGTGGTGAAAACAGCCAAAGTAAAAATTTTGGGAGGCCTGAAGTTTTTGTCCATGTTTTTGACCTTTGCGAACTCAGCCATGGTGTTCTTTCCCAAAAATGAGTAAGTTTAGATTGGTGCTTTTTAATTTGAAAATTTGATGTTTTTGGTCATCTGCAATGACGCCTCCACAGCGGGATCGTGGGTCGACTATCCACCACCGCTTCACTTTTTGACTTCAGCTAGAGCCGACCAAACAAAAACGAGGGTGTTGCCCCTTTTTTAAAAAAATTAGAGATATTTTTTTTTAAGGTTTAAGTTAAACCGGGAAAATTAAAAAAAAAATTATATTAAAAAAAAAAAAAAAAATTTGAAAAAATAGTTTTTTAAAAAAAAAAAAAAAAAAAATTAAAAAAAAAAAAAAAAAAAAAAAAAAAAAAAAAAAAAAAAAAAGCTCCACACCAAATAAATTATTAAAATAAAAAAAAATAAAAAAAAAAAAACAAGGAAAGATAAAATTTTATTATAAAAGGAGAGGAAAAAAAAAAAAAAAAAAAAAACAAAAAAAAAAAAAAAAAACAAAAAAAAAAAAAAAAACAAAAAAAAAAAAAAAAAAAAAAAAAAAAAAAAAAAAAAAAAAAAAAAAAAAAAAAAAAAAAAAAAAAAAAAAACAAAAAAGCTTGGTGTTCGGGTTGCCGAGCTTACGCGCGGCCTCCGCGCAAGCGGATCCACCCCTCCCTCCTCTCCTGTCCCACTACCATGAGGCATGACTCGGACACTTTCCTCACTGCGCGCTCTGTACTCTGTGTGTGACAGTGCAAGATGGGGGGGGGGACAGACAGCGGCGTGTCCCGGCAGGCCTCCACCTGCTCGGTGCTGAGGGTGGCCGTGAGGAGCGGCTCCGACAGGGGCACAGCGTCCCAGTCGATCAAGTCTGCCAGCGACTGCGCGGCGAAGTTCAGTGACGGTGCGCTGAACTTGCGAGGCAGCGAGCTGCCCGCACTCACCCCCTCCCGGATGTCCTGACAGATGATGCCGACAGCGCGGGCCCGTTTCTCCTTGTCCTCAGAAGCCAGCATGCTGAGCAGCAGCAGCTCGGGGTGAGCGAAGAAGCTGCCGATGTATGGCCGCACGATCGTCTGGACGGCAGAGGGGCTGTACTGCTCCACTAGCTGGACCTGTAGGAACACCGTTTGTGCCAGCACAGCACGGACTACAATCGAGAAAACAGGCTTTGTGTCGTTTATATCTGATTCAGTGATAACATTT
>JAOTOM010001238.1:32500-62832 GCA_034440615.1 Ashinkailepas kermadecensis
AAATGCGACCCTCTGGAATGCTCAGTGGAAAATGCTCAAGAAATTCCACTCTGTCGTCACCAAACATCCGTCGATCCAAAACAGATTGCAGGCATGCACGAAGGGCAACATCAAGATGACGGAGCATGAGCTGGACATGATAGGTGAGATCATTTCAATTCTGGAGCCATTCCAGGAGGCCACCGCACTGTTCGAAGCCGACGTCTGTACCAGCAGTAAAGTCATACCAGCCATCAAAAGCATGCATGGTGTCCTCAGTGAATTGGAAGACAGTGTAGTGTCAACGAAGAAGACAGTGAAGGCGCTCAGTCAGAGCGTACACAAGAGGTTTGACGGCCTGATGGACGATCCTTTGCTGGTATCCGCGGCCTTTTTGGACCCAAACTTTGGGTGCACTTGGCTGGACAGTGATGAGGAGACTCAAATCAGGAGCGTGTGCAAGCGGACTGTGAAGAAGGTGCTGAAAGTGGTGGAGACTGCCTCGCCCTCGACATGCGAAGACGAAGAAGTGGCGAACACAGATCAGAACGGGAGGGGCCCTAGCCTGTTCTCATACTTGAAACGAAAGCGTAAAAGCACACCGATGACCATGTGCCGCAATAACCAGGTGGACGACGAGATGGACCGATATGTAAGAGAGGCGGAGCGGCTGGACGGCACGTGTGACCCTTTGTCGTTCTGGAAAGATAGGCGTGATGTCTACCCCAAACTGTCAGAGGCTGCCAGGGCAATCTTCGCCCTACCGGCCTCGAGTGCGCCGACCGAGCGTCTGTTCTCAACAGCTGGCGACATCTGCCGTGCCAGGAGAAATCGGCTAAAGCCCGCTATGCTGGAACGACTGGTGTTTGTGAAGCGTAATACCCGGTAAAACGTCATGTGTCCGTCTGCGTGACCGAATACACGTCAGGTGGTTTCTAGAATGGTTTGTATATTTTGGGTCACTTTATAGTTATTATATCGTTGTGCATTGTGATCAGAGATGCAGCCAGGATTTTCTGAAGGAGGGGGCCAGCTATTAGTGCCGAAGGAGGAGGCCAACTTTGGATGATGGGCAGTTTCAATGGCAAAATGGTAAACTATCGGCCGTAAGGGAGGGGCCAATGTCCCCTTGGCCATCCCCGTGGCTGCGCCCCTGGTTGTGATTAAAACCATGATTTTTTTTCACGCCGGACACAAAAACAACAGCTGCGCCAAAATCACTGGACTGGTGGCGGCTTGAGACAGCGAGTCGGGGCCCTGTCCGGCGGCAACTTCATTTGAGGGGCCAGACCTGGCCCTAGACCTTTCGCCCCCACCAATTAATCGTGAACCCGGGGACGGCACCAAATCCTTACGAGCGAGGGCGGCGGCCGAGCCGGTCCTCGCCAACTATGGGATTTGTTACATATGAGAGACACGACACCACGGTGAGACTCCTGGGACAGACCTGGTAACCGGACACATCGCCTTGCACCTGGTAGTTGTTTCTTCGGATTTCTGACCAGGATATGGCGAGCAAATCATCCGGCGTTATACATATATTAAACATGCTGGGCTGTGTATAAAGTTAAAAAGGACGGAATGAAAAAGGAATTAAGGAGTTTGATTTTACTCTTTTTTCACCCGGAATTAGGGCTGTTTTATCAAAGAGGAATTGGGAGTCGGATTTTAACTCCTTTTTGGCATGACCCGGAATTTGGAGTCATTCCACTTTGTGAGGAAGAGGAGTCTGAATTGGAGTCACTCCTCATTTGGAAAAAAATAGTCGGAATGGAGTCATTCCTTTAATTTACTTCAACTCCAATACACTGGTGGGAGCACGTGCCAAGCATGACCAAAATTGGCGATACCCATTGCGGTGACTGCCGTACAGTCATTGCATTTGCTATAAGTAAGTTCTTCATTTTCCCTGTTGTTTTTCTCATTTGTAATACCTCAGAATATAGCAAAGACGTTTTCGCGCTGAAGATTTACGTAATAGTGCTGATAAGTGTGTTCTTAGATACTTGTAATATACGTATTCGCATTGTCAAGACAACGGGTGACCACGTGCAATAATGCATTGATGTCCTTGCATGCATCGGTACGTAAATGTTGAATACATTGCATGTAGGGGAAGGTAGGGTAAAGCGGACCACCTGGGGGAAAAGCGAACCAACCACTCTTCTGCCCAAGTAAGTTTTGTCATATATATGTGCAACTGTGCTCACTAATGATGCTTTATGTTGACGCACTTCCGCCGGCGACGGCTTGGAGATTGAGGTGGGGTTTCCTGTCCGCATCAGAAATTGTATTTCTTCAACTTTCTGATTTAATTTTAGTGTGGCGGGAGTGCGAAGATTTCCAGGTTGTTTATGTCTCAATGTACATATCAACAAGTGCTTAGGGCATGCGTTTGTATGGCTATTAATGTGCCGTGAATTAACAAACTCCATCTTTTCCGCATTGCCTGAAGTATATGTCTAATCATGAAATTGTGATTTAGGGAAAAGCGAACCACAAATGGTCCACTTTGCGACATGATTTTTCTTTTTCACGCTTCATGCATGGCTGGAGATCCCGGTGGGCAGGGGGAGGGAGGATCGGGACTCCCTGGTTTTGTTCCCTACTTATGTTAGTCTGCAGTTTTCCAATTCAATCTGAAAAGTTTCGGACACGGACGTCCCTGGTTTGTGAGATGTCCCCAACCTTGTCTTCAGGTCATGCGGTAGGCCCTGTCACAAGTCACCCCCATCGAAGTTCAAATTAAGTTTTTTGAATATCAAGAGGCCCACCCACAACACACCTTCTTTTACACTGACGGCTCACGTAACAGCAATGGTACGGGAGCCGCCTGGTGCGGTGGGCCAGACACTGGTCAAACCAAATTAACACTTCACCATTCGGTATACACATCAGAACTAGTCGCCATATTCACCTGCCTCCAACACATCACTGCGCAACACATCACTACCCCTATTACAATATGTACTGACTCACGATCCTCCGTGGACGCTCTCGCGGCACTACACAACACCACGCACCCCACGCTCCACGCCATCCGACACCTATACAATGACAACCACGCACACCTTCAGCTCACCCTGCTCTGGATCCCCGGACATAGGGGTATCCCGGGAAATGAACGGGTTGACGGTCTCGCCCGCGCGGCGATCGACCTCCCCGCCAACAATAGAGCTCCGGTGCCCCCAGGGGATATTCTATTCCTCACTAATAATTTATTAAAAAAATATATTCAGGACTGCTGGTCAAATAACACCACACACCTACACGATATCAAGCCCACACTCTCCAGCTGGCCCTCCTCCAACCAGCACACACGTCTGAACGAGGTGACACTCGCCAGACTCCGCCTGGGACACACCAAACTGACACACGATTATATTTTTCATAGACCTCACCGCCATCCACTTTGTAACACATGTCACGTACGCCTTACCGTCACCCATATCTTACTTGACTGTCCAGCATATGCTCCTCACCATCGCTACATCATCCAGTATTGCACCAAGATCCATTCACAACTTTCGCTTCGAGCTCTCCTCGGGAATGACCACCCGGCACTCCTCGAGTTACTTTTCCGTTTCCTACAAGACACTAAACTCTCCGAACAGATATAAAGCCTCCGTTACATTTCCTGATTCAAGCTAACCTGATGAAAGTTATATGACACGTGCCACACTCCGTACTGGCTGTATGACTCCGCTCCACATCTCTTCCTCACCGACGTCGCAAAACACATACATATAGGTTATCTCACACTAGGTAGACAGGATCCGATCCAATTTGGCTAATACGGACGGACTTCCTTTTAAATTGCGCTTGGTTTTTTACCTACGGGTTTTCCAAGCAGCTTGGTTTTCCCCTTTTAGGGGTTTCCAAGCTTTAACTTAAAACATACACCTACACATACAAGGTCGGCCTGAATCACACGACTCGCTCTGGGTGACAGGCCTCCGCTTCGCCAGCCAGGTCGCAGGTGGGCAGCGGAGCCTCTCCGTAGGCTGTGAAGCTGTCCACCCTCAAAATGTCCTTCCAATGTTATGAGTGTCTGTATGTATGTATGTCTGCACATGTACCTGTATGCCATTCGTGTATCGTCCCTACGCCATGTTTCTTGTTTGACGGCGTCTCTCCTTTCTGGACTAGTTGATATAACCGGATGTCACATAAGCCGGATTAACGTAATTCCTTCTTTAACGTAGCAATATCTAGCAGATGGCACTTTGCCTCCGCTAAAGATTTAGGGGGGAAAAAAACAAACAAAACAACATTAGCCAATTAGGCAAAAACCGTACCGTGTGCCATTGGACCACCGCCAAATATTGGATGATCAAATTCGGGAAATGTTGGACGCTGGAATTATACGCAGAAGTAACTCCCCTTGGTTATCTCCAGTCATTGTAGTACCCAAAAAGGACAAAACGTACCGCATATGTTTGGATTTCAGGAAATTAAATGCTGACACTATTGTCCCTGCGCCTAGTATTCCCGCTGCGGACGACATTTTATTATCCCTAGGGAAATCGAAGTTCCGGAGCAGCTTAGACGTAAAAGCAGGATTATGGCAAATACCCATAGCCGAAGAAGACCGAGAAAAGACGGCCTTTGGAACCGATGCAGGCATATTTGAACACAATTGAATGTGTTTTGGTTTATCTGGCAGCCCAGCTGTTTTCCAAAACCTGATGAACGCTGTTCTTGGTGATGTTCGACCGTTTGCCCTGGCTTTCATTGACGATATCATTGTTTTCAGTAACACTTTTGAGGAACATGTGAAGCACTTAGAAATAGTGTTTAACCAATTGCGAGAAGCGAATCTTAAGTTGAAAATTTCAAAAGGTGAATTCTTACGGGAGAAACTGAATTACCTCGGACATGTTGTTTCCAATGAAGGCTCGGTTCGTCCCTCATTCATATACAGCATGTACAGGCGGACGCTGGGATGTCCCTGAAGGGGAAAGAACGGCTTCCAACGAGTGGCCGACAGGCAAAACACTCACACTCAAGGCGAACACACAAGAATATCGAAAGCGCGGACGGCGAAACACACACACACACACAAGAATACGCGAGGTCACTGCGGCGGGCATCCGCGGTCACCGCGGCGCGCACTCGAGGTCACTGCGGCGGCGAACGGGAAGACTGCGACGTCGGCTGCGTTCGCATGTCTCAGCACGAACGAACATCGTGCTCTGACGCTGGCGGGTGCATTCGTAGGGGAGGGGGTGGCGATGTGGGCCTCACATCGATTTCGAGTCACGGGGGAAGAAAGAACGAATTGCGCTCGAAAGGCGCAACCGATCAAATCCGTCGATTCGGTGGGACGGTGGCTCGTGGTGCCGCAGTCGCCATGACGGGCGGGGGTGTCGCCGGGTAGGACACCGTCTCTTGCAACTGTGCTGGCTCCGTGATCTGTTCCACTGACCGGTGCGAGGGTAGAGGCTGCTGTAATTCTATGGCTGGTTCAACGGAGGGATCCTGGCGTAATACGGGGCTGAATCGGGGGAAGCTGTAAGCGAAACGCCGTCCGGGGCAGCATACTTTGACGCATAGGACCAAAGTGATGGCGGAGAAAACACCGAGGGACAAAGTCAAAAGCCAAGAACGATTGTAGGCCGAGGGGAGATGGTCCCGTGTGCGTTCCAAAGGTTTCATTTCGATATCATCGAAATACGTAGAAGCGGAGATGCCGTCAACGTGAATAGTTTCGTGATATTGAGCGGGGTTAGATCGTGACGAAGAAGATCCAGCCAAGGATTTACTCAACATATCCCAAGGATCATTGTGCACTGCAACCGAAGGCATTGCTTATGATGGCATCAACGATCGTAAACAACATGCGACGATCAAACAACAGATCCGATGGCGTTCTACTCTGGGAACATTCATTATTTGCAAATGTTTGCACCTTTGCGATTTTCACCTCTGGAGATAAACATCGTAATTCGGACTGTAGGCGAGGTCGTTTTTCCTATGTCATAACTTCTTCGTTATCCGGTTCGTTCCTACGTTTCCATTCGTTGGCTGGAGAGTCCATAAACTGACGAAGCTGTAACCCTTCGTTCCGGTGTGCACAATCCGTTGGTGGCTTCCGTGAACGTAAATCGTAACGGTGAGTCGGTTGCGTGTGAAAACACTCATTGTTCAGTTGCGGTTGTGTTTGTCTGGAACTCCCTTCTCTGTCCGTTAACAGTGATGGGTCATTAGCTTGAGGTAAATCAACCTTCGAAGGGTCCGCAGGGAATGGTGGGATTTCGCCATATCCCTGTTCCGTGGTTCTGTAACCATATCCGGCCGCCATGGACTGCGTATCCTCGCATGGTACGCGTATCCTCGCGTATTCATTGTCTACTAGGTCTCCGGTTGTAGGCGTGTTCGCGAGGCGTGACATCACATCGGCAGTGTAGTTTTGGGGTCCAGAAATGTATTCAATTATCCATCCGTATTCGCCTAACATGATAGCCCAACGTTGTATGCCCGGATTTTTCATTTCACTTGTGAATAGGTGTTTCAACGGCTTGTGATCTGTATACACGGTCAACTGTGTTCCTACTACAATGTGGCGGAGTTTACCTAAGCTGTAAATAATCGCATAAGCCTCGCGCTCGATGGTCGGCCATTTTTGTTGTGCATCTGAGAATTGGTGCGACACATACTGTATGACTCGGTCCTGACCATCCTGTTCTTGTGTAAGCACAGCGCCTAGGGCGTATTGGGACGCGTCAGTATACAACTTGAAAGGTTTGGAGATGTCCGGAAAAGCTAACACTGGGGCTGTGACTAAACTGTTCTTCAACGTGTCAAAAGCCTGTTGCCCTTCGGGGGTCCATTTACATTTGGCATTTTTCTTTGTCATGGCTGTTAGGGGTCTTGCAATTTTGCTGAATTCGGGAACGTACTTTCGGTAATAGGAAGCCATGCCTAGAAACCTTCTGTCCTGACGGATCGTAGTCGGAGCTGGCATTGATTGTACGACTTGGACTTTCTCTGGATTTACTGATATTCCTTCGTTGGAAACAACATGTCCTAGGTAATTCAGTTTTTCACGTAAGAAGTCACATTTTGACATTTTCAACTTAAGATTGGCTTTTCGCAATCGGTCAAATACTATTTCTAAGTGCTTCACATGTTCCTCAAAAGTGTTACTGAAGACAATGATATCGTCAATGAACGCCAGGGCAAACGGTCGAACATCACCAAGAACAGCGTTCATCAGGTTTTGGAAGACAGCTGGGCTGCCAGACAAACCAAAGCACATTCTATTGTGCTCAAATACGCCTGCATCAGTTCCAAAGGCGGTCTTTTCTCGGTCTTCTTCTGCAATTGGTACTTGCCAGAATCCTGCTTTTTGGTCTAAGCTGCTCCGAAACTTCGATTTCCCTAGGGATAGTAAAATGTTGTCCGCATCAGGAATACTGGGCGCAGGCACAATAGTGACAGCATTTAAGTTCCTGAAATCCAAGCACACACGATACGTCTTGTCCTTTTTAGGAACTACAATGACTGGAGATAACCAAGGGGAGTTACTTCTGCGTATAATTCCAGCGTCCAACATTTCCTGAATTTGGTCATCCAATGTTTGGCGGTGTGCCAATGGCAGACGGTACGGTTTTTGTCTAATTGGCTGATGGCCCTGAGTGTTGATTCTCATCTCCGTTGCATCGGTCATTATCAATTCTATGTCTTTTTGCACGAAAACATCAAGGTTTTTGGAGAGGGTTTCGCTCATTTGCTTCCTTTGGGGTTCAGGAATGTGATCCAAATTAAATGCACTCAATTTGTCCTCAGGTGAATATGGCATGTCGGCTGGCTGGGAGACCGACGAAATATCGGCTTTCACTTCGATGTCGCTTTCCGATACTTTGGATGCAACACCTATCACTTGACCTTTTATAAAATGCAAGAAACGACCCGTCTCGTTGACAATGGCCCATGGGATGTGCTCATTTTTGGACATTTTCACCACGGCATTGGGCAGTAGCACTCCAGGTTCGTCTTCAAAACAAGGGGAGGTGGCCAACTGGGATACTACAAAGTTTTCTCCTGGGGTCTTCTGCTTTGCTACATGACATTTGACTTGGATATCTGAGCGGGGGAAGACTTGGATATCATCAGACAGTCTGGCCAAGAATACTTCGGTCTGCTTCAGTTCTGGTTTCGTTTTGAGCGGGTGCACAGTCTTTCCAATAGTGAGCGTCTGGTTTTCAAAATCTAACCGAGCTTTCCGTGCTGTTAGAAAATCTATTCCGAGGAGCATGTCATGACCGAAATTGGGTATCACAAAGAAATCATGACACATTCGTACTTTTCCCAGAGTAATGCGTATTTTCACACATTTTGATACGGGCAATTTATGACCCGAGGCAGAGATGAGTGATGTTTTCCTTTTCTTCGATCGGTTTGACTAGGTTGGGATCGCACAGGGTCAGGAAATGTTCATCAACAAGAGAGAATTGAGCACCAGTATCAAGAAGCGATATAAATGGTTGGGAGCCTACACAAATGTCTACAAAGGGGCAATTTTCACTTACCTGGCAGACGGAAGCTCGTTGTTCGGACACGGTTGGGGAATCGGTGTGAAGTCTCTCTAGTTTCCCGAGATTCTCGGCTGCGGGGGCTGGGGATGAGACATCTCATAAGCCCTTTTCCGACACATACGCTGGATGTGTCCGGGGAAATTGCAATAGTTGCAAATAGGTCTGCCTTCTGCCGTCCATCGGTACGTATTTCGGGGGGGTTCTGTGTTGTGGGAGTTCTCTGGGGGTTCTGGTAGCGGTCATTCTGCGGCGGGACATACTACCTGGGTGATCGTGACTGGTACACATGGGGCGGTGTAAATTCCGGGGTGAGTTCCTTAGGGTGTCTCTGGTACTGAGTTTGCTGCTGCGATCTCACCTGTGGCTGTTGTGATTGCTGCTGAGGGGCATGACTTACCTGATGTACTGGTGAGGCTAAGTTTGTTACAACATCTGTCAGCTGGGAGATCTGTCCGGAGAGGTGGTCAGTAACATGCGTGGCAATGGCGCTAATATCCATTGGCTCATGGTCTTTGGTGTGTAGGTCTACTAGGTATTGAAGATTGCGCTCTTTTCGGCTGCGGTTACGGCTTGTTCAAGGGTAGCGGGATGTTTGCGTATTAGCGATACCTGCATGCGTCTATCGTACAGGCCATCAATGAGGTTTCCAGAGAGGTGAGCTTGAATGGGAGGCAAGTCGATTTCCGTATTCGAGTATAATTTGTGAGCGAGAAGGTTGATCCTCTCGCCGTACTGTTCCAAGGTTTCATTTTTCGTTTGTTTGACCCGTTTAAGTTGTTCTTGCACAGTTCTGAGGTCGTGCATACCGGCAAATCTTTCGGTCATCTCTCTTTTTAATACGTTCCATGACTGGGGCCCTTTGTCCACAATTCTAATGTATTGACGTTTGGCGGCACCGATCCAAAGTCGTCCAGCAATTAAGAGAGTATTTTTTCATTTCCCCACTACATCTGTAAACCTCGTCCACAGTGTCGATCCATGTACGTAATCCATCAGAGTTCTGGCCATCGAATCTCTTGCTTTGACTTAGCACATCGGTTAGGAAAGGAGCCATCGCAATGTCATCTCCCATAGTGCACACGTTGGAATCCATTGCAAGCGTTGAGTAATGTTGGTCATCAGGAGCAGTTTCGTGAGCCATGTTGAACAGTTTTGTACGTTAACAGGTTAAAACTGTTCAAGTAATCAGCAAAATAATCAATACAAACGAATTTTTTAACAGTTGGGAACAGCTGGGAATTTTACTTTATACGTTGTACCAACCGGTAAGGAGACGAATGCAGACGACAGCGTCAGACACTCGAACGTCCGCTCGTGTCGAATTGTGCGACGCCGTCGACACTGATGGACCCTGTGATGGTGATTTCCGAGAAATCGAAGTCCTTCGGGATCGTTGATGCTGTAAACGGAGAGACGTCTGGTCGTGCAGAGTATGGCGGGAGTAGCTGGTCTTCCGGTCGGATGAGTCTTGGGGGTCCTTCCTGGCAACAATCTTCGATCACTTCTTTGTCGTGCAGAAGGATTAGGAGTGGGTATTCGTCCGGGGTCGCCGAATTAAAACCGCAGCACCGATGAAGGCAGGAGGGGGGACAGGTACAGCGATGGAAGCGAAAGGTAGATGTAGTGGTTAAGTCACAACCACAAAGATGGCAGTAGCCGCACTGGAAACAGTATTTATACGCCGTGTTCGTATGGCAGTGGCAGAAGTGGCCGTCTCGTCGGAGGTTGGTCCAGTAGGACCTGTGATAGCTGCAGAGATTGTCTTCCACGTCCGAGTATGCGGTTCGGAGTTCGGCTACTGGGATGAGGAGGTCCCAGCAGGTACAGCTACCGTGGGTTATGTAGTCTAGGTTGGTAGCCGATACCCACTGACCTGCCTTGGCGCTTGGCTCGATGGGGACGGAGAGGCCGATGTGCAGTCCTCGTTGCGGTTGTTGCGACTGGGCGAGAACTGCCTGCGGTTCTCGGCACCATTGTGACAGTCTGGTTATTTCAGCTCGTGCGTCAGGCGTCGAAGAAGATGTATACTGCTGCTGTTGACCGCGTCTGTGCATCGGATGCTCTGGCCTCGAAACACGGCGTGATAGTCCAGGACCACGTTGATATTGACACGCACAGGCACACGAGAGATAACCACTATCCAAACCCGGTTCTCAGTTCCGTCGGCACTCAGTCCGTTCCCTCACCAAGCCAGGTCACGTAGAGGTAGTCACCAGGTGGTGCTCGGCGGGAGCGTTGGTGACAGCTCGGCGTCTGATGGTGGTCTGCCCTGCCGGGGGTCCTGTCCCGGGGTTTTTATTCACTTATGTATATATACTACTGGAAAAAGCCTGCACGCTGACCTTTGGTGGGGTGGAGGCCAACGTGCAACGAATGTGAGTCATGCGTGAAGTGTGGTGGTATGCTACCATACTTGGTGTTGCTACACCCCGCCTTCAGACCTCCCACCCGAGAGTGATGGCCCGCGTTCAGACCTCCCACCCGGGAGGGATGCCCTGCGTTCAGACCTCCCACCCGGGAGTGATGGCCTGCGTTCAGACCTCCCACCCGGGAGTGATGCCCTGCGTTCACACCTCCCACCCGGGAGTGAATGATGTTCAGACCTCCCACCGGGGAGTGAATGATGTTCAGACCTCCCACCAGGGAGTGATGCCCTGCGTTCAGACCTCCCACCCGGGAGTGATGTCCTGCGTTCAGTCCTCCCACCCGGGAGTGATGCCCCGCGTTCAGACCTCCCACCCGGGAGTGAATGATGTTCAGACCTCCCACCCGGGAGTGATGCCCCGCGTTCAGACCTCCCACCCGGGAGTGATGCCCAGCGTTCAGTTCTCCCACCCGGGAGTGATGCCCCGCGTTCAGACCCCCCACCCGGGAGTGAATGATGTTCAGACCTCCCACCCAGGAGTGATGCCCCGCGTTCAGACCTCCCACCCGGGAGTGAATGATGTTCAGACCTCCCACCCGGGAGTGATGCCCTGCGTTCAGACCTCCCACCCGGGAGTGATGTCCTGCGTTCAGACCTCCCACCCGGGAGTGATGGCTTGCGTTCAGACCTCCCACCCGGGAGTGATGCCCCGCGTTCAGACCTCCCACCCGGGAGTGAATGATGTTCAGACCTCCCACCCGGAAGTGATGCCCCGCGTTCAAACCTCCCGCCCGGGAGTGAATGATGTCCAGACCTCCCACCCGGGAGTGATGCACTGCATTCAGACCTCCCACCCGGGAGTGATGTCATGCGTTCAGACCTCCCACCCGGAGTGATGGCCTGCGTGCAGACCTCCCACCCGGGAGTGATGTCATGCGTTCAGACCTCCCACCCGGGAGTGATGGCTTGCGTTCAGACCTCCCACCCGGGAGTGATGTCCTGCGTTCAGACCTCCCACCCGGGAGTGATGGCTTGCGTTTAGACCTCCCACCCGGGAGTGATGCCCTGCGTTCAGACCTTCCACCCGGAAGTGATGCCCCGCGTTCAAACCTCCCTCCCGGAAGTGATGCCCCGCGTTCAAACCTCCCACCCGGAAGTGATGCCCCGCGTTCAAACCTCCCACCCGGGAGTGAATGATGTTCAGGCCTCCCACCCGGGAGTGATGTCCTGCGTTCAGACCTCCCACCCGGGAGTGATGGCTTGCGTTCAGACCTCCCACCCGGGAGTGATGTCCTGCGTTCAGACCTCCCACCCGGGAGTGATGCCCTGCGTTCAGTCCTCCCACCCGGAGTGATGCCCCGCGTTCAGACCTCCCACCCGGGAGTGAATGATGTTCAGACCTCCCACCCGGGAGTGATGCCCTGCGTTCAGACCTCCCACCCGGGAGTGATGGCCTGCGTTCAGACCTCCCACCCGGGAGTGATGCCCCGCGTTCAGACCTCCCACCCTAAACAAACTCCGTACCATCAAACCAGTTCTGGCACCGTGGACATCATCGCTAAGAAAATGTAGGAGAGAAGAGGTGATTCTGGCACGCTTGAGAATAGGGCACACGTATGCAACGCACGGTTACCTTTTGAGAAGGGAGGCAAGGCCACGCTGTTCCCGGTGTGGCTCACCGATGACAGTTCGACATATACTGTTTTCATGCCCAACTTCACGGCAGAACGAAGACGTCACTTCGGTTCCAATTGCCACGAATGGTCGTACTGTGACGTGTTAAGTGACAATCCGGAGATCATCCAGACAGGACAAATATACCGATATATATCGACCGCTCAGTTCGACGTAATCTATCCCTTCCGAAAATAGACTCCTGCTGCCTAGTGTAATGTGAGAAGAAAAAAACATGTTATGGGCGCTACATAACCAGTAGCAGTTGATGCGCCCCTAAGCCCAAGCAATCAATCAATCAATCAAAGACCTCCCACCCGGGAGTGATGTCCTGCGTTCAGACCTCCCACCCGGGAGTGATCCCTGCGTTTAGACCTCCCACCCGGGAGTGAGTGATGACCTGTGCTCGGACCTCTCACCAAAGAGTGATGGCATGTGTTCAGACCTCCCACCCGGGAGTGATGTTCCGCTGGTGGCGTGCTAGGCCAGCACGCGGATCCTAGCTGTGCGGGCTGGTGATCCTAGCTGTGAGGTGCACGGCCAGCAGCAGCTCTGCCGCACGGCATACCATCGGAGTGTTTTCAGCAGTGCTGACAAAATGCCAAAGCAGATGTTGACAGCGGAAATGTCGCACCGTTTACAAAATACGGCCTTCTAGTGCCCAGTTAGTTACCATCTCGTATTGCGTAGTTGTGTTGCGTAGTCGTGTTACGCAGTCGTGTTGCGTTAGCACAGGTTTATGTCAACAATAACAGATGCTCACATTACTTCCGTTCTTACATCTCTGTTCAGTCGCAGGCGATGCCACTTCTGTCAACGTGAGACGTTGACATCAGTTCCATAATCACGAAAATGTGACTTAGGTCAGCAGCACTGATCACCGACTTAATCCACAGAAACGGCTAACCATCGAGTAACGACTCTTCTTCTTTCATGTCCCGAGGGAAATCGTCGGTGACCGGAAGTTCGACGCCAGCTGTCCGAGCTGGTAAGGGCGGGGGTCGCTGTCAGCTGGGAGCGCACCCTGTGCGGTTCAGCGCCGGCGGCGGCAGCTGTGTCCGTTCTGCAGCCAGCCTCGGCGTGGACGTGGGCACATACGTGCAGCTGCTTCGAACATCACCCAACGACCGTAAACAGCAGGCAAGTCAGTCACCACCTGTGTGCACCAGTTAATGGCTGGCATTTCCACATGCCATGACATATCGCCTGGCAGGTTTATGGCTAGCTGGCTTGCTTGCTTATATGATCAACGAAATGGTCGACGCGCCTTTAAACCACAATAATTAACTGGCTTGCTTCCTTACTTGAGTATAATTGTGCGACACTAAATTGTCGTCTTCGCGGGAAACAAAAGTTCGTTAATAATTTCTTGGTAAATGATTGAGCTGTAGATTCCGGCAAACGATG
Source organism: Ashinkailepas kermadecensis (assembly GCA_034440615.1). Taxonomy (NCBI): domain Eukaryota; kingdom Metazoa; phylum Arthropoda; class Thecostraca; family Neolepadidae; genus Ashinkailepas; species Ashinkailepas kermadecensis. The sequence goes on from JAOTOM010001238.1 coordinate 46,466, forward strand.
TCATTTGTGAACTTGTGGCCGGTGTGCGCAAACATAATTGCGGTGTCGCCATCACGGATGCCTCGCGTTTGTCCGCATGGTGAGGAAGCAACCGGTACCGCTTCAGCGGGTAGTTTGACCAGGCTGGCTCTGCGAACATGTCTGGAGACGTGCGCCCCAGACGATCTTGTGGTGGCGGGTGCGGACGGCAGGCGCGTCGTGCATGGCCGCGACCCGTCGTAGTTATATCGCGTACTTTTGCTCAGAGAGCCACTTCGGCTGTTCGTCAACGTGATAACACTTATCATGTGCATAGGTTGGTGAGATGCATGAGGCGGAGGGGGATGGATTCGGCAAAGAATCAACCGTTTTTGGCAGGAGCGCATTTAGTGTTAATGTAAGGAAAGCTGGGGGACAACCTTACGCTGTTTACGGCTCGTTCGATGTGTGATTCTTGTTGCTCTTTTTCGCAGGGTAGCACGCCGTCTGTCGGGGCAGGCGAATCGTATACGGCTCCTCTTCCTGTTGACGCGCATGCTTCCCTGGACGAAGCTGGCTGCTGGTGACATCAAGTCTGACGCTGGCGGCATCAAATCAGACTGCTGGCGACATCAAGTCCGACTTCTCGCAGCATCAAGTCCGACTGCTGGTGGCATCAAGTCGGACTGCTGGTGACATCAAGTCCGACTTCTCGCAGCATCAAGTCCGACTGCTGGTGACATCAAGTCCGACTGTTGGGGGACTTTGTTGGTTTATCACCAAGCTGTCGTGCCTGCATCCCGGAACATGCTCTGGTGTTGGTACCCAGCGTGGAGCTAGCTGGACCGCTGCGGCGTGCTGCAGACCTGGCTTGGAGGCGCCGTGGTCCGCACCCGATCGAGTTCCGCTGTCGATCCCCTCAATACAGTGTGAAGCGATACGCCTGGTACCGTGGCAGCCATGACTGCTGCCCGCTGGCCTCTCCATCTCTGATCTGTCTGGCCGGCTGATCGGCTGAGTGGCTGACTGACAGACTGACTCATGACTAAGTCATGACTATTGTGACCTCAGGGAGTGGCTAATGCTGCACAACATCCATGTCCACATGTAAGGACAGCCGCCTGCACTTCGGGACGTGAACCCTTTGTTGATGCGTCGCCATGGCGTTGGCTGGTTGTTTATGCTCCAGGGCGCATTGTCAGCGAGGTCATCTGGCGGCCGGGTGTGTATTTAGGCTGCATGACCGATGACCGTCGCACTCAACCAGCAACTGTATAGATTACAGGAGACGTGGCGTGTGTGAAGGCCTTGTTTACGTGTGTTGGATATATGTGTATGTAGAAACACCGTGTGTTGGGCAATATATACATCATTGATGAGATGGGCGATAATGGCGTATCATTTTGTTCTTGCTGTCTCAACGGTACGCCACGAACCTGTTCGGTTTCATTGTTGAGAGTTCTGCTTCTCCGATGCGAGCGAACCATCGCGGGCTCCACGATGGCACACACCCCGCAGGAATCGCTGCTGCCGATCTTCTAGTCACGCCTATGGGCCAGCCATAGCAGGGTGTATTGAGTTCACCGCTCAGACATGGCCGTGTTCAGCTCGTCGCTCGACTCACCTCGGATGTCAGCGCGTCTCGTGACGTCGCACGGCATCCGACGGCCACCTCTTTCGTCGTGAAGCGTTGCACGCGCACGGAGGCTGATATTCGACGTTCACCGTCCAGGTAGATATCGGCATTGTTAGCGTATAGGTGGGCGGCAACGTTATGAACTGTAATACATGTTACAAGCCAGTCAGTTTTTGTGTGCATTGCCTTCGACACAGCGGGTGATAAATGCGGACTGTGAGTGTGTTGATGGAAGGGTGATCTCGGGATGGACGGTCGCGGAAAGACGTGGAGTGTTCATGGCAGAATTGAGTAGTAGTGCACACGAACTACGCAGCACAGAAAACAATCAACGGCAACGAACGCTTGCACAGACAGCTATGTGCAGTAACATGCACAACTCTTTCATCGTTCTTGCATAATTATTTCAGTCTCAGGTTCAATTGCTGTGTCAGGCGGCGACTGAACAGGGAAATGAGTGCTTCAGCTCTGCGGCAGTCGTTTGCAGGCAGGCCTCGGGAGCAAAAACGGCCAGGTATGCTGCCAGCGTAATAACTGGCCGCTAGGTACCAGGTCGGTCGCCATATCTCCGAGCGGTGGGTGCTGCTGCAGCTCATGGATGTCCCGGCCGGCGGCGTGTATTTTTGACATCCCGGCTTTGGTACTCGAAATTTTCCACTGTCGTATTGGATAAACTCCCCAAATTTTATCTCGATAATTCTTGAACTGCCGGATTTGTCGCATTAGTACTGGCAGTCTGGAGACCCGCGCCGACGAGCCAAAGGCGACAAACAAAACACTCGTGCAGAACACGGGGGAATGCCGGGGTCGTGACCAGCGGCGTACCCAGGAGAGGAGACCGAAGGGGATCCCTAGAGGTGGTGGGCCCCGAGAATCGCGCCGGAGCTCGGAAGAGTCACGCGCTCCGAAATGTTATACTGGGGATCCAAAGGTGTCCATCGGGCCTCAAAGTTGCGCGTCGGGGGGGGGAATGAACACCGCGTGGCCCTTAAAGCACACTGGAAACCCGGAAACGTATCGGTACACTTCAAAACAACGGGGTCCCACAAAATGTGACCGGGCTTTATACCCCAGGACCCTAAATGAACACATCGGAAACACAAGAAAACAGACCGGAGGACCTGAAATGTACCGGGTCTACAAACACGGCATGATGGCCTCAAAACAGGCTAGAGACCGTAAAAGCGAAGTGGTCCCAGTGGGCGCACTGAAGGACTGGACGTGGCAATAGCTCTCCCACCCCCAGCCCCCGCTGAGAGATGGTACAAAATCGAATGAATCGCACAGGGACCCCGATAATCGCGCTCTGGCCTAAAAAAACTGCGCCAGAGCCCCAAAAATTCAACCGGTAGACGTTAAAAATATAGCCGGAAAACAAAAAATCAGCAAGGATCCTGAAAAGGCAATCCACACCGGGATAATCTTCGGTGGTCCAAACACTCCATACCAGAGACCCCAAAAATCATGCGGGGCCCACAACTATTGCGCCGGGGCCCCACAAATTGAGTCATAAAAATAGCGTCGGAACTCGGAAAAGCGACCCGGACTCTCAAAAAGTAGAACGTGTCCCGAAAAGTCGCGTCGGTACCAGGAAGCTCGCGTCTGGGCCCCTCGCGACAACTCACATCGGGACGTGGAATCTCGCGGCTGGGCCAGATACTCGCGCCGACGCCCTCCCCCCCGCCCCCCAGCAATCTCATTGTGGCCCCCAAAGATATACACGTGGAACCGAAAATCGCACCAGGATATACGCTGACAGTGGGCGACGTCGCATCGGACATCGATGGGCTATGGGGTGGCTGGCCAGCCCGCCCACTTTTGTGTCGGTGTCAGTCGGTGTCAGTCTGGGTCGTCGATGTCAGTCGGTGTCAGTCGGTGTCCGTCGGACGGTGAGGAATGAGCTCGCCGATGCCGCGGCGAAGCGAGCGGCAGATACTAGGGACGTCCGTCCCTCACCCATGTACTATATTCCAGCGAGTCGCGCTCACCCGAGAATACATATACGAGGGACGTCCGCTCTTTTGGTCGAGGCGCCCAAAAACCCAAATATCTAACTAAGGGACGTCCGCTCCACATCCTGCTAAATCGCCATTAACCGTGAATGTGCATAAAGTGTTTTACCCAATAAACATAAACCCAATAAACACCGTGCTAAACATGATGGATATGTCTTTGGCGTTCTTGGAAGAGGCGTAATAGTTTTTTTTTAAAGCAAATAGTCCTCATCAATACCTATTTTCGTGTCACTCCCAATGAGAATACAAAGGGAAAAAAGAACTGTACATTGATAAGAAAAACAACCTCAAGCAACACCAAATGGACAAGGCGAAAGAGCGGATAAAATGTTCAACGCAAAGCAACACACAAAAAAACGAAACGAAACGGAAACCGCATCCAGTCACCCTCCCCAAACAACTGGGACGGCCAGCACAAACGGAATGTGGCGAACGCTACCACCAACTAACATGTATGCTAAAATGATACTACGAGCAATAGCATTGTACGCAATGCATTGTACTTGCACTTGTACTTGGTCACAACATTCTACTCAATATTGATATATTATGACAAGATGCTTTGCGTGGGCAAGTAAACGACATTATAAATGCGCCGGAAGCACTCATGATCTCAACTCCAAATCCAGGTCGCCAAACCATGCACACCACATCGCAAAGGCCACCGCTATGCTTACGTTCTGAAACGCCCGGGGACTCCTACCCAGTGACTTCACACTCGAGGTCGCTGGCGTCAACTTGGCTTCCCCACGGCCCATCACATCGGTTGTCACCTCTGCTGGCCTGCACTATTCGCCACTTGTGCGCTCATTCCAGTTGCAGTTCAGCAGCTGGCCAGGTGTCTCCGCGCGCCAATGCACCGTGCGCCAAACGCCTGCCTTCCTACGTGAGAAATCAAACCAGTCCGCCGGCAAAGGCGACTAAGCGTGTACGCGACACACTTCCGCTAAGGCGATAAGTTCGCCGGCGATTTCTAGTGTGACAATTGCGACCGGTGTTGCAGGACTTCAAGCACGGCCTTTCTATATCACAGGACAGTGTATAAAGGTGCGTGACTGGAACGGAGCTGGCAGTTGGAAACTGTGCGTGGCGACGATGACACAACGGATGACGGTGCGCGTGGTTATGGTGAGTACGACACCCGTACATGCATATATATATATATATATATATATATGGGGAGGTGTGTGTGTGTGTGTGTGTGTGTGTGTGTGTGTGTGTGTGTGTGTGTGTGTGTGTGTGTGTGTGTGTGTGTGTGTGTGTGTGTGTGTGTGTGTGTGTGTGTGTGTGTGTGTGTGTTTGCATACACACAACTCCGTTTATTCCTGCAAATAATCTCGTTTTTCATTAGATTCCAAGATCCGAAGAATGCTCTCGTTAGGAGAAAAGCAGTTTTCAAGTGTTGCGCCTATATTTCCATCACGTAATGCTGTAGTCGGTCTACCAATACCATGAAACACAAAAGTGCAGGCCAAAAACAAAATACAACACTCGTGTCGTGACTCACACCAGAAAGGTCATATTCAGGATATCTAAACTCTAAGCCTTGAATGATTAAAATGCACCCTTCTGGTGATTCGGTGCACAACTTTCACGCCGTTAACCTCTGGCTAAATATGAGCATATTTATATATATGCACATATAAAACAGCACTGTTTTATCCGTGATTGATGACAAGTATTATTGGGGCGCAAAATAATTGTGGGGGGCAAAATGCATGAATGATTGGGAAATGCAATACTTCTTCATGCAAAATGCATGCAGAAGTATCCCCAAATGGATTGGGGGCAAACACCAAAGGGTCACAGGTTAAAAATTAAAATTATTCGGGGGGAAAAGCCAACATTGAGGGGGCATTTGCCCCTTCAAAAGTATATAAAACAACATCCCTGGTCACAGTCCAAGTTACCACCAAGAAACAAGCCAGCACGCAAACACCCACTGGCGGATCTAGCCCACCAGTTTGGGGGGGGCCAACTTTCGGTTTTCGGCGTCAGCCCCTCCCCTCCCCTCCCCCCAGTGGCGTACCTAGGAATTACATCAGGGGAGGAGTCGAACGGATTTGGAGGGTGCCCCTTCTCCCGCTATTTTTGGTTAAAGGCACCGGATTTCGACCACTATTTGGCAAAGGGGCCCATCTGAAGAAAAAAATAATAATTGACAACATAGTTTCCTGTGTTGGGGCCCCAGCCTACCTCCACCGTTTCTATGTTACCGGATTTTTGTTCTTGCTTACCAAAACGTTCACGTTCTCGTTCAACGTCTTTACCATGTCAACGTTCATGCACGTGTACACACTGGCGGATCCGATTTTGTCAACTCTTGCTGTAAGCAGAACTTGGAGCATGGAACCCTCGATGTGTGTTAGAATCTACTATGCTACCACACTGGCTTCCAAACAATATTTTTTTTTTAATTTACAATTGGAGATTCTTTCATCCAGACGCTACTTTTTAACCTCGGCAAAGGTTACTGCATTTTAATTTAGTTGACTTCTGTTGGTTTCTGGGGGGGCCAAAAGACACCATGGCCCCCCTTTTAAGCGCTTCTGGGGGGCCATGGCCGGAATGGCCCCTCCCTGGATCCGCCAGTGTAAATACATACCTCCTGTTGTTATTCTTCTTGAAAAAAAATCATTCAATGTAGCCTGTCTGTTCATCTTAGCAACCCCAACACCAACATACGAAACATGCTGCTCAACTAAGCTCAACTGGTCACTCGCACAAAACATCCTGTTCAAATTCCGCTTTCGAAATCTGGCTCACTGGGTCCACTTGCCCGTTACTGGCTAAACAAACTTCATGAACCTATCTGACGAAGGAATAATGAAACTGCTGATTTCGTCATCTCTTCCTGTAAGCAGAACTTCAACAGCACTAGAACCCTCGATATGTCAGAATCTACTATGCTACCATATAGTGCTTCCAAAAAATTATTAAAAAATACCTGTAAAATTGGAGATTATTTCACCCGGAACGCTATTTTTTAACCTCAGCAAAGATTACTGCATTTTAATTCAGTTTACTTTCGTTGGTTTGGGGGGCCAAAAGATACTATGGCCCCTCCCCCCTTTGAAGCGCTTGGGGGGGGGGGCCATGGCCGGAATGCCCCCCCCCCCTGGATCCGCCAGTGCAAACACCCCGAACAATGCACATCATTTCAATCCAAACACACAACAGGTCGCTACCATACATGGCTGCAATCGCATAGTCACAAATCAAGGTATTCCAACTCCTACTCAGTTTGTGCAATTTGCCACCGCACTTACTGTACAAGACGAGTGTTTTGGGCGGAGCGACGAGCGCACGTCTTCTCCCCAAGAGAGTCCGTGATTGAAATGCTCGCGGCCCATGTACGCTCGCTAAAATGGCGTTGCCATGCGTTCCGTAGTGATATTCAACAGCTGACTAGCATGGCAACCATGGCGCAAACAACAGGCACAAGCGTCAACGCATACGGTGGCGACGCCCAGCGGGCTTTCCGGAACTACCAACGGGGGTGGTCCACAGACGCGCTCGGCCCCAATGCATTAACACAAACTACGAATTCATACCAAAGCGTGTTGCCTGCTGCTACAATTGTGGCAACATTGGGGATGCTCTAAGCATCTGCTTCTTGTAATTATTGCAGCGTGTAGTCAAAAGCTGTTCGTGGCATAGGAAGGGTGCAAGGTAGGTAAGCATATAAAACAGGAAAGTTGAACATATAAATATCTTCAACCTTCCCAAAAGCAGCTACTGTAACCAGCAATCATGAAGGAAGCACCAACAAACATGAAATGTTGTCACCAGCCAGACTCTCTCAACAAGTTACTATTTCCACATAATATGTTGGCTAATGTTCAATATGAAAAGGTGAGGTCATGAAAAGTGCCGGACTGCTCACAAAAATCGATGTGGTAAGAAAACTCCTTCAAGCTACATGCCAGTTTCGATATGCTGTACAGTGTTCCACGGTTTAGGTATGCTGCATGTGAGAAAGTGCACCACCTTGCATAATTCATATCTTCGGTCAATATTTAATCACCGTTATTACTGTAGCGCATGAGAAGAAACCGCAAAGTGTACTTCCATAAAGTTTTGAACATGCTGATCAGTTTTTTGTATTGTCCCAGTGGTCTGATGGTTCCATGCACCAGACATGCTTGGTGTAATTGGTTAATCATGGTTTAACAATGTTATTGACTGTATTGATGGCTCTTATGTATTGTACGTGGCATGTCATTGGAAAATGTAACAGTTTTAACAGTAATCTGGGTTCGTCAAGCATGAGGAAACCGGAGGTTATGTACGTGGCTCATCGAAGCTTACGTCATGCTTCTTCACTGAAAGGCTGCACCACGATGCAGTGGCTGCGCTTCGGTAACTATCGTAGTAATGCATTACAATAATACATAAATCATTTGACTGTACGATATATATCGACCAGAACAGAAAGATAAAATTGTGTTTGACACTGCATCAAGACAAAATTATATGTTGTCTCATGCTAACTGTGACAACATCTACTTCAACATGTGATAGCCTGAGGGTGTCTGATATTCTGTAGGTGACAGGCTGGACACTTTTTCATCTCTTGTATATAAAAACATCATAAGATAAAGATGTATGTCATCTTGGAGATCATCCCCGTATGCGAGCGGGGGAACATAAAACTCAACACAAACGACAACTATTTGCTACGCATAATATGGCTGTGGTGGATTGTTAGATTGTGTTTCTACACCATGGTTAGGCTGTGGATTGGCACAACACCTATCGCTTAGATCATGACGCAAATCAAAATTAGCGTTGGGTCAACGACACGCAGTAGGTCGGCAATCGTTATTCGGCTGGCCATCCCTTGGGTTTACGCAGCAGAGGTGTGCAAGAACGGAAGGCTCTCACCAGTGGCGTCGCCACGAAATTCTTCCAGGGGGGCGAGGTCGAAAGGGGGCCTCCTGTTCCCAGAAAGGGGGCCTCAATTATGTTAGGGTCTCATATTGTTTTTAGGCTCTTATACTATGGTTCGAGAATGGGGAACATGATTTCATATTGGTGTTTTGTTTGTTCTTGGCATGGTGCATCATTTACTCAAAACGCAATAGCACTAATCATTTTCGCTGAAAACTGGGCCATACCAGGGTATAAATAAGTAATATTTGGATAAATACATATGTGCCAAAACAAACCAACGTCTCAATGCTTTCTCGAATCTTCCCGCTGGCCTCTAGATTGCAGCGAGCTGGCGGGGCTGGTGCTAAGCATATCTTACAAATATCTGCCATTGATCAACCCACTTTTAAGTCCTCCAAGTCTAACTGAATATAGCTAGATTCATCACTACTGTTATTTTTTCCCACCAGCTTGATGTCATAAGCAAAGCTTGAACGATCATTTCTCAGTCCTAGGACGACAATTTCGCAAAGGGGACAACGAGAAGTGGATTGCATTGGTTTTGTGAGCGCCATCTTAGAATTTGTTTATTTTTATAACATTTGGTGCTGGCTGCAAGGCAACTGTCACACGAGCTAAAATATATCCTCAGCGAATAAATTCACGGCAAGAACAGGCATTGAACAACAATGCATAAATGACAATGCAACAATGCAACAATGTCAGTGCATACTTAATCAAAACCTTGAAATTCCACGCCGTCACGCCCATCGTTTTCGCTGTGCTGTACCGTTTTGTAAATGACGTTGAGAAGGTATGGAAGCTGGGAAGCTCTAATCATGCAGGCTGTAATAACAGAAAAGAATTTTGTTGGAAGAAAATGCATTTAAAAACATCATTCATCCCATTTTATATGGGGCATGGATGTTGTTTTGAATGCTTGTGAGGGGGAATTTGTCCCCTTAATGTTGGCTTTGCCCCATGGGCGTATGTTTCGGAAAATTATTGAGGGACCAGTGGAGTACCTATATTTGCGTCAAGTAGGAGGGGGCAAACGGATTTGTAGGGGGGGGGGGCACCTACGCCCATTAAAAAGTCCTTGGTTTCGACCGCTATTTTGTCAAAGGGGACATTTCGAAATAATATAATTAGTTATCAACTAAATTGTCCTGTGGAGGGGCCTAATCTACCACTGTGGTTTATGATTGGTCGGATTTCAACCCTAACTCCACCAACCAGTTTTAAGGTTTTCTTTTGGTATCCCTTGATAAGTTACCTCACACTGCTGAAATTACAACTATACCACAAAACCGGACCGGTATCCCAAAAAATCAAGCTAGAGCCCTCCAAAAAAGGAGGGATTCCAATAAATAAATGTCCGGGTCAGGAAAATGGCTCTGGAGCACCGAACATTTTTTTCCAGATGCCTTCAAAAATTGCGTATGGCACCGAAAAGCATACCGGATCTCGGAAAATCGAGGTAGGATACAAAAACATGGCGCCAGAGGCTCGCAAAATCATGCCGGGATTCGGAATTTAAAAAAAAAAACAGAAAAGATCCACAAAAATCGCGTTGAGCCCAGAAAGCTGGCGTTGGGTCTCGGGAACCACGCGCCTGGGCGCGATAAGTCGCGCTGGGACCTATAAAAATCGCACCGAGGCCCCAAAATCATACTGGGGCCCCACAAATGTGCGTCAGAAGCCCCAAATATACACAGCGGGACCCTAAGAGTACAACGGTGCCCGAAAATACAACTAACCCTCCAAAGCGCACCGAGTCTCCCAAAAAGCGATAGGGTCTTAAAACATGCGTTGCAGCCCTAAATAAACATACCGGGAGCTCTAAAAAAAATACACTGCAGGCTCGCAAGGCGCACAGGGGCCATGAGAACGGACAAGGGCCTGAAAAAAGAGGCTGGGGCCACAAAAGCCAACATGGTTCCAAAACGTACAAAACGACCGGGAGCTCAATAAACACATCGGGATCTTCGAAAACGCCCTGACACGTACAAAATACTCGGTGCACAAAAAAAAACAACAAAGCCCTAAAACGAGCAGGGTTTCGAAGATGTATTAGGCCCATAACTTCGATTTAAAATGTATTACCCACTACTTTAAAGTACAAAATTTCACAATTTCAGGCATTCCAGTTCATAGCACCCGGTCGCCACGACGGCAACGTCAGTGCACGTGCACACCCATTTTTCGTATTCGGTGCATTCGCCACACTTCGTGCGATGCTACGGTATCTGCTAGGCCTGCGTTTTGCTAATTGCTGCCACATGATATACTTGTGCCATATTTTACGTGATGGAATGCTTCGTATGGGCGTTCGCTGCGAAAAGTCGATTGATTAAATTCGATCATTAGTTTCCTACTTCCCACATTTTCTGATAGTTATGAAATGCGGTTTCCGCTGAGCTTTGATGCACTTCATATCTTTGCTGCTATCCTCCCAGACTGGCTACCGAACCGAGGCCCTGCCTCAGCGTTCTTTTTTGGATCCGTTGCGTCTTTCTTGGTCTATGATTGTGTATTATGGCTCCAATCCATTTTTGTTAGGGGCCTGAAACATTTTCGAACCCCCTGCTCGTTTTAGGGTTTGTTGCATCTTTGTGCACCGATGATTTTTTTGACGTGTCAGGGCGTTTTCGAAGATCCTGATGTGTTTATTTAGCGCCCGGTCTTTTTGTTTGTTTTGGAACCATGTTGTCTTTTGCGGCCCCAGCCACTTTTTCAGGCTCTTGTGCGTTATCATAACCCCTGTGTGCCTTGGGAGCTTGCGGTGTATTTTTTAGACCTCCCGGTATGTATATTTATGGCTGCAACGCATGTCTTAAGGCCCTGTCGCTTATTGTGAGACTCTGTGCGCTTTGGGGGGCCAGTTGTATTTTCGGCCCCCGTTGTGCTCTTAGGGTCCCGATGTGTTTATTTTGGGCTTCTGACGCACACTTGTGCGGCCCCAGTACAATTTTGAGGCGTTGGTACGATGTTTCTAAGTCCCAGAGTGACTTATCGCGCCCAGGCGCGTGGTTCGGGAGACCCAACCCCAGTTTTCTGGGCTCAATGCGATTTTTGTGAATCTTTTCTGATTTTCTTAAAAGTCCGGATCCCGGCCTGATTTCTCGAGCCCTTGGCGCCATGTTTTCGTATCCCACCTCGATTGTTCGAGATCCGGTTTGTTTTTCGGTGCCGTACGCAATTTGTGAAGGCATCTGTTAATATGTTCGTTGCTCCAGAGCCATTTTTTTACCTGGGTATTTTAGGTGTTTTTAGTTTTAGGTGACAAATCTCAGGTTGTGGAATCCGGAAGGCTCTTTAGGTTCCTATCTGATGTGAAGTTTTATGCTATTTACCCGGGGCGTTAACATCAAGATGCACAAGGAAAGAGAATACCCATAGTACAAGGGACGACCTATAGAGACTGGTGAACAATTAATAGTTATGGGCGCTAAATGACCTCGTAGTCGGCGCGCCCTTAAGCCCAAACAACTAACTTACCTGGGCATTTAATTGTTGGAATTCCCCCCTTATTTTGGAGGGCTACAGCTTGATTTTTTTCGGATACCGATCCGGTGTTTGTGGTCACACTGTGCTTACGTGGGGCCCTAGACGCCAAATTTTTAGAGCCTCGACGGGACTTCCGATGGGAATTGTGGGTCCCGAGCGCGATATTTGGGGGGACCGGTTCGAGTTTGTGGGACGCGTTGTATTTAGCTGTGGCCCCAACGCGATTTTGGCGGTTCCTGTTGCAATTGTTCGGGCCACGGAGCGAGTTTTCCGGGGCTCGCCGTATTTATTTGGAGACCCATACGCGAATTCTGGTGGACCGACGCGAATTTTGGTGGCCCAGCGCGATTTTTGAGACCCCGGCACGATTATTGGGAGCTTATCTCTGTCAGGATGGAGGGGCATTTGCACCTTTGATATAGCACTGCGGCCACTGAAGGAGTTTTTTTTTGTGTCCCAGAGTGACATTCCGGTTAAGGATTTATTTTTGGGGCAGCTGCAACTTTTGGGGCCCCGGCGTGACCTTCTGGGCCTCCAGTGTGATTTTCAAGGGCTGCGACGCGACTTTTTTAGTCCAATGTGATCTTTTGGGCCCCGACGTCATTTTCTTGGATCCCTAGCGCGAGCTATAGCAGCCTCGAGCCTATAGCAGTCCGGATTGTTTTTCGTTGCTCCGGCTTCATTTGTTTTAGTCCCAATGAGACTGTTGGGGCACGGTGCGACCTGTCGTGCCCCTGGCATGATTTTCGTGGTCCGGGCGTGAATTTTTGGTACCCCAGGCTCAGCGTAATTTGAGGGGGCCCCGGCCGGATCTTTCAGGGCCCATATCGTGATTTTAAAATACCCAGACACGACTCCTACTATTTCTTAGGTGTTTCTTCTTGCAAATTATAGGCCTCCTGTCGCTTCTTAAGGGTCTCGTCTCATTTCCTAGAGCCTTTTTACCGGTTTTCGACGTCTCCTTGTGTGTCCTACCCTCCTCCATATTCAATGGTCCTCCTCTCCCGTCTTGGAGGGCCTCCTCTTGCATTCTGGGGCCCCTTTAACATGGCATGGGGCTTCCTCTCATCTTCGAGGGGCATTCTCTGCCAAATTAGGGGCCTCCTGCCACGCCTCATGGGCCTCCTCCTTTATCCTGGCAAAGCCTTACCCGTCTTGAGGGATTTTCAATTTTGGAAACCTCACGTCCTTCCATACCTGCTACCACTCCCATCCTAAGGGCCTCCTCTCATTTCCTGGGAACTCTCTCTGGTCTTCGGGGCCTCATTTGGTCCTGGAGACCTACTCCTTCTTGAGGGACTCCTCTCGAGTCCGGCAGGTGCCTCATTTCTCTTCTAGAGGCCTTCTTTTTCAAATTAGGGGCCTCCTCTCACGTCTTGGGGGCCTCCTGCTCTGCGTGTGGATTCGATCTTTACCCATCTTAGAGGTGGTCTCTTATCTCCTGGTGGACTCCTCTTCTCTCCCAGCGCCTCCTCTGCCAAATTACTGGCAACCTTTCCTATCTTAGTGGCCTTGTTATTTCCCGGAGACCTTCTTAGCCGGCTTCGAGCCTTCTTTTCCGCCTGGGAGCCATCTCTCTTATCCAATGACCTTTCTCTCCTATTTTAGAGGCCTCCTCGTTCATCATGGGGTCTCATTTCCAGTCTTGTGTCGTTCTCTTCCGAATTAGGTGCCTCCTGCCACGTCTCTGGATCATCCTTTTCTATCTCGGTGGAACCTCACCCGTTTGGGGCCTGCTTTTGCGTTTCCGAAACCTCATCTCATATCCACTGGCTTCCTTTTCCGTCTTAGGGCCTCCTCTCATATCCTGGGGCCTCCTTTCCGGTGTTGGGGCCTCCTTTGCGATCCTGGTTGCCTCCGTGCCATTTTTGACACTCTCTTGATTTCTGGGGACTCCTACCCTCTCCTAGGTGACTCCTTTCTCAAATTAGGGGCCTCCTCTCACGTCATGGGGGCCTCCTTATCTGTGTTTGGAACCTCATTATCCTCTTAGCAGGGTGCTTTTGCGTCCTAGTCCTAGATCTTATCTTCTAGGGTCCTCCTATTCCAAAATATGGACCTCATCTGGCTGGTCTCGGTGGCCTTCTCTCATTCTTGCGGAGACCTTCTTACCCGTCTTGGGGCCCCTATTGCTTCCGGAGAAATCTGCACTATCAGGTCTTAATTTTATATTGCAGGGGCATCCTCTTCCGTCTTGGGGGCCTCGTTTGCCAAATTAAGAATATCCTGCCACCCATCGGAACCTTTTCATCTAACCTGGGTGGCTTCTTGCCCGTCTCGGTGGCATCCTTTCCGTCCTGAGGGCCTCCTTTTCGTGCTGGGGGTCTCCTTTTCGTCCTGGAGCCTCCTTTTCGTCCTGGGGGCTACCTCCCAATCTCTGTTCTATGTCTTAGGGGCCTCCTTGTCGTCCTTGGGTGCATCCTTTTCGTTCTGGGGGCCTCCTTTTCGTCCAGGGGACTCCTTTTAGTCATGGGGGCCTCCTCCCAATCTCTGTTCTACGCCTTGGGGGGCTTCCTTTGCGTCCTAGGGGGCATCCTTTTCGTCCTTGGGGGCCTCCTTTTCGTCCTGGGGGCCTCCTTTTCGTCCTGGGGCCTCATTTTCGTCCTGGGAGCCTCCTTTTCGTCATGGGGGCCACCTCCCAATCTCTGTTCTACGTCTTAGGGGCCTCCTTTTCGTCCTGGGGGCTACCTCCCAATCTCTGTTCTACGTCTTAGGGGCCTCCTTGTCGTCCTTGGGTGCATCCTTTTCGTTCTGGGGGACTCCTTTTCGTCCTGGGGACTCCTTTTAGTCATGGGGGCCTCCTCCCAATCTCTGTTCTACGCCTTGGGGGCTTCCTTTGCGTCCTATGGGCATCCTTTTTCGTCCTTTGTGGGCCTCCTTTTCGTCCTGGGGGCCTCCTTTTCGTCCTGGGGGCCTCATTTTCGTCCTGGGAGCCTCCCTTTTCGTCATGGGGGGCCATCTCCCAATCTCTGTTCTACGTCTTAGGGGCCTCCTTTTCGTCCTGGGGGCCTCCCTTGTCGTCCTGGGGACCTCATCCCAATCTCTGTTCTACGTCTTGGGGGCATCCTTTTCGTCCTTGGGTGCATCCTTTTCGTCCTGAGGCCTCCTTTTCGTCCTGGGGCATCCTTTTCGTCCTGGGGGCCCCATTTTCGTCCTGGAGGCCTCCTCCCAATCTCTTTTCTACGTCTTGGGGCTTTCTTTTGCCTGGGCGGGGGCCTCCTCCCAATCTCTGTTCTACGTCTTGGGGGCGTCCTTTTCGTCCTTGGGTGCATCCTATTCGTTCTAGGGCCTCCTTTTCGTCCTGGGGGGGCCTCCTTTTAGTCCTAGGGTCCCTCCTCCCAATCTCTGTCTTACGTCTTGGGGGCCTCCTTTGCGTCCTGGGGTCATCCTTTTCGTCCTGGGGGCCTCCCCTTTCGTCCTGTGGGCCACCTCCCAATCTCTGTTCTACGTCTTAGGGGCCTCCTTTTCGCCCTGGGGGCCTCCTTTTCGTCCTGGGGCCTCCTTTTCGTCCTGTGGGCCTCCTTTTCGTCTGTGGACTTCCTTTTCGTCCTGGGGCCTCCTTTTCGTCATGGGGGCCACCTCCCAATCTCTGTTCTACGTCTAAGGGGCCTCCTTTTCTTCCTGGGGGCCTCCTTTTCGTCCTGGAGACCTCATCCCAATCTCTGTTTTACGTCTTGGGGTCTTCCTTTTGGTCCTTGGGTGCATCCTTTTCGATCTGGGGGCCTCCTTTTCGTCCTGGGGCCTCCTTTTTCGTCCTGGGGGCCCCCTTTTCGTCTTGGGGGCCTCCTCCCATCTCTGTTCTACGTCTTGGTGCCTCCTTTTTCGTCCTGGGGGGCCTCTTCCTAATCTCTGTTCTACGTCTTGGGGGCCTCCTTTTCGTCCTTGGGTGCATGCTTTTCGTTCTGGGGCCTCCTTTTCGTCCTGGGGGCCTCCTTTTAGTCCTGGGGTACTCCTCCCAATCTCTGTTCTACGTCTTGGGGGGGCCTCCTTTGCGTCCTGGTGGCATCCTTTTCGTCCTGGGGCCTCCTTTTCGTCCTGGGGTCTCCTTTTCGTCCTGGGGACCTCCTTTTCGTCCTGGGGGGCCACCTCCCAGTATCTGTTCTACGTCTTAGCGGCCTCCTTTTCGTCCTGGGGCCTCCTTTTCGTCCTGGGGATCTCATCCCGATCTCTGTTCTACGTCTTGGGGGCCTCCTTTTCGTCCTTGAGTACATCCTTTTCGTCCTGGGGGCCTCCTTTTCGTCCTGGGGCCCTTTTTTGTCCTATAGGCCTCCTCCCAGTCTCTGTTCTACGTCTTGGGGCCTCTTTTTTCGTCCCGAGGGCCTCCTTTTCGTCCTGGGGCCTCCTTTTCGTCCTGGGGTGCCTGCTTTTCGTCC